>JAJJMA010167606.1:0-18102 GCA_023529015.1 Papaver nudicaule | reverse complement strand
TGGTTAACATAAAACGGTACTAAATTAACCTGGAATTACACTACTATAATATTATAAATATAAATAAATATTAATGGTTAAATATTTGGATTATTATTGCTTTACGCATTGGCATGTTTCATTTTATGAATCTCCATTTTTAACCTGCAATTTACTTTATATGATGCATTTGAGTAAGAATTACCATCCTATAAAATAAAATTCAAAATATGGGTTACTCAAGTGTGGTGTTCATAGAGTGTTTGCTTGAATCTTCATTAAATATGGGTTACTCAAGTGTGGTGTCTATATTCATAGAGTGTTTGCTTGAATCTTCATTAGTCATTTCGTGAAACATCGACAGCTCTCTGATCAATTGCTCGAATTACTTGAGTGTGGTATGGTATTAATATCCAAGACATGGAAACTATGAAATAGCCCGTGCCGTAAGGCACGGGTCATTCCCTAGTGTTTTAACAACAGAGAATTATTGGATGCCCACAATTTAATATGGTATCAGAGCAGGCTGAAAAAGTAAAACCCTTTATAGCTTTGACAGTGGTGGTGTTTATGTGTTTTTATTGACGATACTGGTGGCGGAGAAACTAATAGCTTTGATTGTGGCAGAGAATCTGATGGAATTGCGATGATGGTGGCGGAAAAGTATAAGATAGTATTGATGGCAAAGAAACTATTAGAGAGAGAGAAAGGGTATAAGTGTCTGTTTAACAATGACGTGTCTGCTGTCTTTCTAAACAAGTTGGAACTTTTGCGGTCTTGTAGGATCTGGCTGCTCGCCGAGGTCCATATGATCCAATTTCTGGATTATTAAGTATTCACCTGACATGTTACGCATATCAGGCCCTAGCTTAGTAGGAGTAATCAATTGTGATGGAAAGCTCGGATTATCGTTAGTAATAAAGAGTGGATGGAGGTCTGGATTTTAGAGAGCTATTCTACAACCGAGACAATTTGGAAGAGAAAGTTTCGCAACGACGTTAGATGGATCTATAACAAATAAGCCTGTTCCAAATAAAATGTATCTTCGGCCGGCGGGAATGTGGTCGAGTGATCTTGTTGTGATGGTTAGTTTTGATGAGATTGTGTGGTTCAATTGCGACAAGGATACCAAAACAATCATTCCATGCACGTCTACTTCAGATATATTTAGTATGTTTCAACCTGAGAAATGAAACCACTATGTATATGGTGCGCAATGAATGTAAAGTTTTGTTGCGTGATGCTAAAATGAAACAGAACGTGGCTCCAATTTTGAACAAGTTCGCAGATTCTTCAAAAAATAACCACTTTCTGCTTAATTCCCACATCATCAATTACTCCAAGAAAAGACCAAAGACATCTTGGTATAGACACTCTGCCAAATCTTCACACTCCCTTATTTCCAACAGTCTCATCTTTTTATCTGCTCCTTGCTTTGCAAGCCAATATGCGCCATCAGTTTCCTTCCTTTCACTCCATGACACATCGAAAAAAGAAAGACCTTGACTAAAAAGCTCAGAGATATCTGATATAATGTCTATGATGAGTTCATACGCTTTCTCATGGTCACTTCTAACGGCATTAGGCAACCGACGCCGAGTACAAGCTTTTCAAGGAGTTTCAACGACTTCTTTCCGTCCACTACAGAGACAAGCATCTCTACGACCCCAACTGACCATCACAAACTCAGCTACATCCTCTGATGTGCAATACATATAGAATTGTGGGACTTCATACTTCTTCGCAAGTTTTATACCAAGAGAAACTCCTTCCAATTGGTGATAAAAGGAGGAAACACGCTCAACTTCAGGAACATGGCTTGACCAAACAGCTATTGGCCTCCCGCAAGAATCACGTAGTATAGCTCCACATCCTATATCTGCATCGTCGCTGTAGAAGTTGTCGGTACGAATTTCATAGACTTTTTTTTTTTTTGATCAGCAAAAAATAGTTTGTATAAAAAGAATGATGAGTTACAAGAAAAAGCAAACCCACAGACCTTTATAAGCAAGTCCGAGATCGCACCAGTACTCCTAAAACGTACTCCTCATATCACTCACTCACAATAGTTTCCCATTTGCACATAAGATCGTCAAAATGGATACCCTCCAGGACTTTAGAAGGAATTGCCCAATACAAGATGAGAGCTTTAATATCTTGAACAATTCTATCAAATTTCAGTTCCTTATCTTCGAAAGTACGCGAGTTTCTTTCCTTCCATATACCCCAGCAAATGGCGAAAGGTAAGACATCCCACATAAAATTTCCTCTGGCCGAAAATATTTCGCATTTATTATCCAGAAACACCTGTTGCACACCTTCCCTATGAACCCAAGTTACTCCAAAAGCATTGTAGAAGAAATTCCATATTCTTGATGCCTCTGTACAATGGATAAAAAGGTGATTAATTGTCTCCGCCTCCTCTTTGCACATGCAACACCTGTTTGCCATAGGTCTTCCTCTTCTCATAAGAACATCCTGGGTGAGAATCGAATTGTGGTGTATCAACCAAATAAAGAAACATACTTTAGTTGGTACCCTACTATTCCATACTGCTCTGTAAGGAAATTCAGTATAATTTCTAGTCGCCAGAGCATTGTAGCATGATTTGACCGTAAAAATCCCATCTTTTGTGTGTTTCCAAGCTCTAGTATCTTCACAATCATTAGGAAATACTGTTTCGAGCAAAACAGTAAGACTCACAGCTTCTTGTATCTCACCATCAGTAAGTCTTCTCCTCAAATCCAAGTTCCAATTTATGATACCCTCATGTACAGTATAAAACTTATTGACAGTAACTTCTTTTTTTCGGGATACTCTAAACAAGTTCGGAAAACTATTTTCAAGTGTTTCATCTCCTAGCCAATGGTCTTTCCAGAACAGCGTTTTATTTCCATTTCCCACCTTGTACCTTAAACCACTCTTGAACTTTTGTAATCTCTTGTTAACACCTTTCCAAACAGATGTGCCGTACGAGCTTCGGATGAGTTTCGTATCCCACTGCTGTCTATCTACCCCATATTTTTCATGGATAATCACTCTCCAAAGTGCTTGAGTTTCAGTTGAGAATCTCCAACACCATTTACACAATAGTGCATCATTAGTTAGCCTGAGCTGTCTAATTCCCAACCCTCCATCTTCCTTTGATCTGCACACTTTGTTCCATGAAACTAGTGAGTATTTCTTGTTAGGCGTGTTGCATCCCCAAAGAAAGTCTCGCATAATCTTATTGAGTCTCTTCTCCACAGATGCTGGCATCGAGTAGACCGACATCAGATATATAGCCGAAGAACTGAGCACATCTTTGAGCATAACCAATCTGCCCCCATACGACAAAAATCTTCCCTGCCACCCTTGAATCTTTTTCTCTGTCCTTTCTATAACTAAGTCCCAAATGCCTTTGTTGCGATAATGAGATCCTGCTGGCATCCCTAAGTAGTGAATGGGTAGTTCTTCAAAATTGCAGCCCAAACTCCGCTCTACCAAATCATCTGTGCTTGTATCCCCAAACTTACATGCAGAGCTTTTGATAGGGTTAATACTCAATCCCGAACTGATTTGAAAACAAATGAGCATAGCTCTAATGTGCAAAATCTGATCGGAGGCATCAGCTGAAAAGAAAATAGTGTCGTCGGCGAATAATAAATGGGAGATTTGAGTGCCATTTTGTTTCACAGTAAAACCTTTGTACAGGCCATTTTCCTCCAGTTTCTTGACCATTTTGCTTAAACCTTCCATCGTCATAGACTTGAGTTGTTGTTGCTTTGATGTGGGCTTTAATGGCATCATCATCCTTGTTTCCCCATTCCAAACATAAATCAAACCACTTCGCCCTAGTTGGTACAAAAATCTCATCTTCATCATCGGAGAAGTTTAGATTATTTTCAGTTCTACTTCGACGTATTATATCCTGCATAAATTGGACATATCAGTTATCAAATAAAGACCAAATTGGTGGCCAACAACATATTAACTTCAAAGAAAAAACTTACTGGATGATTCTTGCATAGCAATTCTTTATACACTTCCTCAGCAATGGATTTATCCATAACACCTTCTCCTCCAAGAAGATAATGATAATCTATGATATTAGGCCTTCTTATATAGGCTTCAAAAATCCTTACAGTACCTAGGACTATGGACAAAAAAAACTAAATCGAAAAAGGCTGAAATTAAGAAACAAGTTGTGAAAAGGGAATCCTAATAAAACATGAAAAAGGAAAGAAAAAGTTTAGTAACCACTTCTCCGGGACGATTCCGATTATGGGTATAATCCCATAATTAATTAAAGCCTTGAATTGAGCCTCGGTTATGACTTTGAATCTTGAGTTTAATCATCTCCATTGTAACTAAAAGCAATGATTCTTGATTTCAAACACAAAATTAGGGTTTTGAATTTCTATTTTTGTTATACTATATTTTGGGCTTTGTTTCGTCCATAAAGGAAAGGGCATCCTAGTGCACTAAATTATTTGATGATAAGGACCTCTTAAGATTATGCGAAGTTTGTTAAGCACAAATTCATTGTTAGCTGTGGTATGCTAGTGATCGTTTGTTGGTTGAGCTACTTGAACAAATTCAAGTAAAATTCAATTAGCTGGAGATCATACTAGTGTTCTTTGTGCTGGATTTCTGCAAAGCTAGGCTCGATAGAGTTTCTGCTTCTGATATGTCCTCACTCAAATGATAGATTATACAAATACAAGACATACCAGATATGGATCTCCTTTTCTTCTTCTTCTTCTTAAGCAGTTGAACTGACGAGGTTTCAGTTCAGATAGGATTCCAAATCTCTGTAGACCAACCGATTTCCTAATTCATGTCTGAACAGACACTTCCGTCCTTTTTATTATCTGCCTCCTCTTTTTTACCCCCTATAAAAATTGATCAACAGAGAACAAGAGGAGGAGTACTAGTAGAAGAAGAGCAGCGCGACAATGAATGAATGTTCTAAAGTCTACCTGATGAATTACAGCATGGCTCACCCCTTATTGATCATTGCCTACATTACTGGAAAGATAAGAGCAATTTTCAATAGAAATCATCATCAAGGAGAAGACCAGCCTAATGGGATGGAAAGAGGAGGTTCATTACAAATTAGAGATGAACGTGATGGAGCAGCAGTAGTAGTAGAAGAAGGGATTACTCAAAATCTACCCGATGAATTGATTATTGAAGAGATTCCGGTGAGATTACCGGCCCAGACTCTAGCAGTATGCTGTTACGTCAGTAAGTTATGGAACGATACAATCCTTAATGATACAAGATTTTCTTTGATTCACAATATTCAAAACAAAAGTAAATTATATCTAGTCTTCAATCTACTCAATGTAATGATAGACGGATCGGAAAGGGTTTACTTTTTCAGTTTTTTACGACGAGAAAAGGCGGATATTAGAGTCAATTTTCTCTCAGGTTTTAACAGCAGGAACACACATGAACTAGTAGGTTTCAGCAATGGTTTAGCATGTACCAAACTAGTCAGTCTACCTGGTGATTCTTTTGGTTCGATAACTGTTATTAACCCGATCAGGGGTGAAACACTTGTCTTGGCCTTTGTACCACCTACGGAGGGATACATCTACCTGTGTCATGGTTTTGGTTTTGATCCATCTTCACAAGCATACAAGGCTGTAATTGTTTTCGCTTCGGAAGACTACAGCGAGTTCCTTTGCATGGTCATTACCTTGGGAACGATGTGTTGGAGAAAGATAATTACTCCTGCTGTTGATATCTTGCCGCCGCGTACTACTCCCTGTCCGATGGTCACTAGAGTTCCGAGAACGTTGTGCAGACCAGCCACTTTTTGCGGGGATGGTCTTTTCTGGAGGACGAGGAATAACCTTGGCACTGAATCGCTGCTCTCGTTCGACCTCAACAGCGAGCAGATTCGCTTCGTTCGACTCCCAAACGAATGTACTCCGACAATGGAGCGATTAGCAGTTGATCATCTTCTTGAGTTTAAAGGATACCCTTGTATTGCACGTTCCGAGGCGATAACAACAAGATCCAGCAATGATCACTGCGGCCACCGCTGCAGTTGGCAGAACGGTGCTCCTTGTTGCCGTTACAAGCTTCATATGTATGTATTGAAGGACAAGGACAATCAGGCATGGACCAGGGAGGAAACATTCGATGTTCAGATTATGGACCTCTGTCGGTACTTTGACACTTCTGCTGCCGCACCTCCTACACGTGTATTGGCTCTCTCCGATCAGGTGTTACTGTATTGGTTTAACGGGGAACGTCTTGTCTTCCACAATCTGCGAGAGAAACATCTCAACGTGGTGGACTGCTTCCGCTCTTATCCTTGTATTTTCCGATCTAGGATGAACGAAGACCTACGGCGTCGTGTGGCCCCTGGTGATAATATTTACTGCCCGTCCATGGATTATCATCTGCACGCTCAAGCGGAGAACATCGTTTCTCTGATAACCTTCATTCCCAAAGAAGCTAAAACTATCCAAGCTGATTCTGCTGATGGGTTGAATCCCCTTCTCGGCAACAACCCAGCGGCAGGGTGGCTGACTACGGGAGGCATAACACACACTTTTCATGCCTTTTTTTAGTTTGTTCTGTCCTCTCTCAGTTTTCTATTCGGAATTCTTATTCAAGTGTTGTTTAAAAAAAAAAGTAGTAATGATAGATTATACCCAAGTGTTGGAATTAATTTGTAATTGACTAGATTCATCTAGGAAATGTCTCTAGAAAATTCTAGAGACAATTAGTCGGTTGTACTAATCGGTTGTTGTAACTTGTGTCTAGTCTAGAAAATTCTACGTACTTTCTAACAGTTGTATCATCCTTCGTAAGCAAGCAAGAAGTTCAATAATAAACAGTGATTTCTGTTAACTTGTGTTCAACCTTGTACTAGTATCAGTCAATAGTGTCATTCTTAATGCAGACAGTGGGTGAAATTTATAAACATTCACGAAATTTAAAGAAACTTTGGAAGGGAAACAAAAGTGTATGATTAGAAACAGAACTGATCAACAAAATTATGGTCCTGAATGGATAGTGAATGTCCACTTTCTTAAGTATTGGTCTCAAGATATAACAATCAATATGGATCATCTGCGACCAGGTTCTTACATATATTCGGCAACTGAACACAAGATTTAAACTTGACTAGGTTGAGACATAACTTTCCTGAAAATGATGCATCCTACTGTGAAAGCCTTCGTAAAACGAAAGATAAAGATATTCAGCATTAAAACACTGCCATAAAACGTTTAACAAAGTTCCAATTTGGATAAACAGCAAAATGAAAACTACTGATTTCATGAGGGATGTCTTGCTCACAATGCACCTGTTCCAAGTTTTTCTTCTTGACAGAGTATAGAGTAGAAGAATTATCTTTTGTTAGCTAACTAAATTTGGTAACTTTTGAGTACTATTTGTTGCAGGTCTAGTAAAGCTCACTATGTCTCCTACTAAGTTTCAATTAAACCCCATGCGATACATGAAGAAGCTGTAGGAACTGCTCTTACCTTATTCTTAAATCGCTCAACTTGTATCATTCTATTAAGCGAGGCAGCACGAGAATGAAATGATAGAGCAACTTGCTCCAAAACCAGTGCGTTCTTAACTAAGAAACTCAGAAGTTTGAGTTCAGCATCACATCCTTCCAATTCTTTAATATGGACAGACTTGAGGTGAGACAACATCCCTGGCAGTGTCAATCCTACTTCCCAATCATCTCGGATGTCCACTAAATTTGACTGCATCCAAACAATCACAATAAAAATTATTAATTGCAAGCAAGAAACAAGGCAGAGGTTCCAAAAATGTTACACGTAGAAATCATTAATTACAATCCCTGGCTTGTTAAATGATACCTTCTTCAATTCAAGGTATAGTTTCTCTATATTAGGAGAAATCTTGAGCAAGTATAATATAGACCGGAAGCAACCTCTTGTAGACCATGCGTCCAGCATTAAAACTTGTAGATTGCATAATCGAGCTGGTTGACAGCTTAAAAAGTCTGGAGCTTGTGAGAGAACCTATTGAGAAACATAAAGAATACTTTTCCAATGATATAGCAGATAAAATTATCAAGCTAAAAGAGCACAGTAATTATTATGTTCAGTTATTTAACTCATGGAAGAGAAGAAAAGCCATACCTCAAGGAACCCAGGTGATAATCTCATTTCTTTCACCATATAAACTGCTCCTAGATATTTCACCGTACGTTTACATAACACTGCTTTTTCAGCCAAAGGCAATATTTCATATGTTTCTGCATTCTCATCTTCTTTTTCTTCTTCGAGAAACATGTCAAAATACACCTTGGATACTGGAGAACTGATTTCTAGAGAATAATCATGTGTCAAGAAAGAGCGGCAAATGAAAACATCCATACTTGGAGTATATAACTTGACAATGCTAGGCATAGTAGAATTTTTCGGCAAAAGATCTCTATTCAAACAACAATAATCAAACTCCTTAAGGCTGACAGAATCAACGATCAAATTCCATTGATTATCAGTTTTTATATCACAATCATACATCACCAACCTTTCAAGAATTGGACAACTTGCAAAGAGTCTTGTAGATGATTCTACATTGGAGAATGATACTCCAAAAAGGGATAGTTCTGTGAGCTGAGGTAAATTCATAATTCTTGGTAGAATGATATCTACATGTCCGGCGTTACCCGCCACTAGGATTTCTAACTTTCTCAGTGATTTACAATTGAGGAGATGGTGAGGTATTTCATCTACCCAATTATGACATTGACCGATTACTATAGTTATTTCTTGAACATGAAACTTGACAGCACTGACGCTCCATCTATTAACATTCGTTATCACCGTATTGTCAAATTTAGACTCCCACCACTCCACGCTCAATTTCTGAATGTTGATGTTATCACGAAATAAGAATACCATGTAAACAAATTCTATGAACCTCTTGGTATTCTCAGGCGAAAACGAACTCCTATCAAAGTTCAGAAACGGTAAAGATTTCCAAATATCAATCCATCTTTTCGACAAAACACAAGTTTGAACTGCATATTTAGTATCCATTAATGACATGATGTGATGAATTAGTGCATTGGGTAGAGTACTGATTCTATCTCCTTCATTATCAGTAGAACGAGATGGTATTTCTCTATTTCTTGCCATTGTCTTTCTTTAAAGAATCGGTAACCAAACAAGGAATAAAAAGTGAAAATCGTACGTACTGTTTTTATGAATTTAGTTTCTTCTTCAAGTCTGGACAGATTGAAAGTATTAACTCCTGAGCCTGGATGCAAACCCTAGCCCCCAACTCCTATTCTGATATAAGATGTTGTTTACACCTCTTTTACCCTTTTAAATAAGTAAAGTTCAAGGTCGAACGCTGGACCAAACTAGGGTTTTGGGTTCATGCCCATGGCGAGTCATTCATTCATCGAGAGTTGTTCGTTCAGCCAGCGGTATAACCGTGGAAGAAACAAGTAAGCCATCACCATCTACACTACCATCTTATGGTAGAAAAAATAGATAGAATCAGTAGGTTACTGGATGCACTAATTCTACATCCTGTCTGCAGACCAATCGTGTGTTTTTTCAAAATGGTGGGTTGATATTTGGAACTCTTTACCTTTGCTGAACTGTGTTATTGGTTATGCCGGTTCTGAAAATACCAGGACTGAAAAGTGAGGGTCTTTAAGAAAATGTCTGTGATTGAGATGGGATTCCGATATGAGAGAATACCATTGTTTGGTCAATCGTTTGTATACAAGCAGATCGAGGCTTCAAATTGAGATTCTCACTTTAATTGTAAAATTTAATTTTCTAGCTTGACCAATGTGACCTAAATCACAAAGATGCTACTGCAAAGCTCGCCACAATTATAGAAGAATGGAACTGGAGACGACAATCTTAATTGTAATTCTAATATTTTACTAGCATGAACAATGTGAGCAAAATCACAAATACTGCTAATGGAACGGTCGCCACAATTGTGAAAGAATGAAAAATGCTTCAAATGTGGAAGGGTCAAATTCTTAGTACAGGTCTGACTCTGATAAGGCAGCTTTATGTAATGGAACGAAAAGTTCTCAAATGCTAACTATAGTGTACATCTTACTGTAAACATTAGGCACAAGCCTGTTATTCTCTCTGGACTAAAAAACTAGGCAAGTTTAACCATGCACTCTAATAAAACGATATTTCTCTAGTCACATTGTGCATCACAGACACATAAAAAACAAATAAACCTCCATCAAATCAATCAATCAATTTCTATTTAGTGTTAAATAGTACCACATCGCCTAGGACAATCTGGGTGATGTACTTCATAAGCCTTCGACACTTCTAACCTTGTAAGTCAGTTTTCGAGGATAGTTAGGTCCATGGATTTATGAAAGATAATTGTTAGGGGGAAAGCCACTTTTACTAAAGGGAAAGCTGATTTCGGGGTGGAAATAAAAAAAAAATCCTCTATCAATAATTATTTTTGATTTTGATTTTCCTTACATACTTACCCTACCTTGTGATCATTCACATTGCCATTCGTCTCTTGTTAATTCGTGTAAAAATTTTGAAGATTAAACCATTAAATAGGTAGTTGTTCAACAAAATTAGGTAATACTTAAAGGTACACTCAATTGTTTGGTTCATTTTTCTTAGCGCGACAAAGAATATCATATTTGTTTGTCAACATTTTTTTTTTTTTCATGTTTGACCTTAGTGTTAAGTCTCTGTATGCTTTGCAATATTAGGTTTCCTAGATTGAAATGCAATTTTGGCTTTGTATATTAGGAATTGCTTGAAGAGGAGTGGTTTTGTTGCACAGACTATAAAGAAATTCAAACAATTTTACGCTAGTTGCTTGTGCGGCAACCTTTGGAACTCTCAAAGCCTCTTTCACGTGTAATAAAGACAAAACATTGAAGAAATGTTCAAGTGATAATGGGTATTGGTCTAAAATGGAACATTTTTAGAAAACTTGCTACTGCTGATTATAAAGTATTGCTTTTTCAGGCTAGTCTTTCGCACACTACACCATTTGGGGGGTTTTCCAACATACTATAAGTGCTGCTAAAAATTCAGGCTGATTTATTGCAACACAAATACAGTGTTAAGATTCCTATGTTGCAAATTTGCTGGGGGGTGTTAGCAGCACTCTATTATAGTTGTTTTAATTAATTAAAACAACACAATAGTTGTGTTGCTTTAATTCAGAAAACTTCTTTCAAATTACCCTGAAACGACATGTGTCACCGAGCTGGCGACATACGTGGCAGCGCCTGCCAACAATGCAAGACACGTGTCAGCGAGCTGACCAACCAATTGACGACACGTGTCAGAGAGCTATCCAACAAATGGATGACATGTGTCGACCAGCAGGCCAATAAATGGACGCCACGTGTCACCAAGCTAACAAATAAATGGACGACACGTGTCAGTCAAAAAACCAATAAAAGGATGACACATGTCAGCGAGCTGGCCAACCAATAGACGACACGTGTTAGGAAGCTATCCAACAATGGGCGACATGTGTCAAAAATCTGGCCAATAAATGATAAACACGTGGCAACCTGCGAACTAATGAACGCATGACATGTGGCAGATAATTGGCCAACTGCTGTACGACACGTGTCGCCGATCTATCCAATAATCGGAAGGCACGTGTCATCGTGGAAACCAATTAATGGATGGCACGTGTCGTAGTGCAGACCATCGAACGGACGACACGTGTCTCCGAGCTGTCCCACACAAAGATGACATGTGTCACCGGGATTTATGTCAGTTATGTCACCGGATGTGTCAGTCCGGTCACCTGAAGGTGCCAGATTCCGGTCACCTGAAGGTGCCAGATTCTGGACCTGAAGCTGCCAGATTCTGGTCACCTGGAAATTCAAATAACAAAATATGCAATTTTCATTTCAAAATATGCAATTTTCATTCACAAAAAGTCTGGTTCAAAACCATTTACATTTCTCATTTGATTCCATTTACATTCACAAAAAGTATACTTTATACTTGTATACGCAAGCAGACTACCTAAGCTGCTGCACAAAAGAGCAAGCAGACTACCTAAGCTGCTGGACAAAAGAGTATATCTAAGAAAACAGACTACCTAAGCTGCTGCACAAAAGAGTATATATAAGCAAACAGACCTGCTGCACAAAAGAGCAAGCAGACTACCTAAGCTGCTGCACAAAAGAGCAAGCAGACTACCTAAGCTGCTGCACAAAACAGTATTATAAGCAGAAGTACCTAATCAAGCTGTTCCAACCAAAGGGGGCAGGAACTCCATGCGCGACACTGGCCAACCAACCCATTCACCTAGCAGAAGATCTCCAAGAAAATTTTTATCATCACCTTGAGGACGGTCAGGTATAGGGCAGTTTGGGTCAAAAACTTCTTCAACTGGAATCTTTCGCTCATTTTGGTAGAGTTTAAGGTTGTGGCAGATCTCTCCTTGTTTACCATAAATGACAACCTCTGTAGCCACAGTTTTTCAATTTCGATTGAAGAGGTGCACCATTTGACAGTCACTATTGGGATCCTCAAAACCAATAATTCCTGGGACCACTGGAATTCTGTCAGCTGAAGCAGTTTCATTGCTGTTGCTGCTGTTGCTGGTGTTGCTGTTGTTGCTGTTGTTGCTGTTGCTGCTGTTGTTGGAGAGGAATTTTTGTAGCATGGGTTGAAGGGATTGTAACACCATCTGAGAAACTATTTGGCTTTGCACCATTAAATTCTGTTGGTTGTCCTGTGTTGGTGTTGGTGGTGTTGTTGGTGTTGCTGTTGCTATTGCTGTTGCAGCCATAACTGTTGTGGCAAGGCTGACACCCAGCGCCTGCTTCTTGGTTACATGAGAAGGGTAACCAGTCAAAACCTCAGCACTTTGATCACCCAGATCAGTAGCTTTGAACCCATCAGCTTGAGCCTGAAGATACAATAGACAAGCAATACATGTGAGTAGGTGACCAGTTTAAGAAGCACTACATTCCAACTTTGTAGGGTTTTACAGATTGCATAATGTATTAACAGAACAGTAGTTACCATCTTATAACTTGTATTTCCTAATTCTCTTTAGTGCACTCTCCTTGGCTTTTGCACGTCTTTCTGCGGCACCCTTTTTCATTTCATTCATCACAAACCCTTTCCACCATTCCTCTTTGTGATAATAAGCAGGGCGTGCAGCCAACACCTCTTCCAGTGTGTTCTTTCCTTTGAGGTGTTGTCTTAGGGTAGTTTTGAAGTTTCGAAGCTTTGGCGCAAAATCACTCACCACCACAGGCTTCATGAGCTCACTTGGAACAAGGAACTCAAACTCAAGCTGCAACAAACAAGTTCTGAAAGTCCATAATCCATATAACAATCTATTATAACATTCAATGAAAGGAAAAACAAGCTCCATCAATGCTCAAAAATCGAATATCAAAGAGAAGCAAAAACTGAATTAGAGCAGAATATTACCATCAAAGCATTCCACACATCTTCTACATAGTTGTCCGGCATTTGACTCCAATCTGGAACAGATATTGGGCAATAAGTACGGACAAGATCACCCATACGAGTGGCCATCTTGTCTGCATTGGGACCTATTCGAGAACCAAACTTATCCACTTCTACCAACAACTTAGGTGCAGTCTTTTCCTCAACTACAGGTTCAACAGTTGAAGAACCAGTTGTTTGTTGTGAGCAAACAAAAGGTTGCTCAGCTGAAGGACCAGGAGAAGAACCAGGAGAAGAACCAGGATATTGAACCTGCACCAAAACAAGACCAAAAATCAGTTTCATCAAAGTCATACTTCCATTGAAACACTCAAACACAAACACAAACACAAACACAAACTCAATCAGTTAAGTATTACTTACATCAGCTTCCATTCTTTACTTTGAGATTCCCCTGCAAACACCAAACAAAGCAGAAAATCAAAAACCATTCAAACAAAAATCAAAAACACAAAAGACTGGTTTGTTACCTTGAGATTGAGAGATTCCCCTGCAAACATGAAATAAAAAAAGTATCAGAAATCATTCAAACAAAAAACATACAAAAATCAAACAAAAAAACAAACAAAAACAAATAAAAATCAAAAAACCCAGAGACTGGTTTATTACCTTGAGACTGAGAGTGACAGATTCCCCTGAAAACATGAAACAAAACAAGAATCAAAACCCTAATTTCAAACAAAATTTAGAATGATTCAAAAAAATGAAACAAAAATCACTGGTTTATTACCTTTGAAAGCTTGAGAGATTCCTGCAAACAACAAACAAAAATTAGTTATTTCTGAAAACCAAAAAGCAAATATAAAACCCTAATTGCTAACAACAAACTGAAAATCAAAAAGAATGAAATATTACCTTGGGGGGTTTGTAGATCTGAAGCAAAAATTCGATTAGGTTTTGTACATCTGAAGCTCAACAACTCTAGCTTAGGGTTTAATAGTTGATTTTTGATAGTTGATTTTTCAAACTCGAGAAAAATCAAAAAGCAACAATCCAAATAAAAACCCTAGAGCTAGTTTGGGATGTTACTCAACTGATTTATAAGAGAGATTAGATTTGGGGGGGATTTTGAGTAGATTTCGAAATTTAGAGGTGACATTTTTTTCTGAAATTTGGAGCCAAATTTGTGAGATTCTTGAATCTCTGAAGTTTGGGTAGTTTAAGAGAGATAAGATTTGTCATCTTCTCTGAATTTTGGGAGGGAATTGGAGCGGGAGAAATTTTGGGGTTGGTGAGATTTGTTTTCTGTTTTTCGGAAAAAGGGGGGAAATTTTGTGGTGTTTGTGAGATTTGTTTTTTTGGTTGGATAGAGTTGAAATCCTGTTGGACGGTGAGAGATTGGGGGGTTGAATGGATCATCAACGGTGGAGAATGAGTTGAATGCTCATACGGATTGGGGGATGGATGAACGGCTGGTATTCACTCTTAAACTCTTTATCAGCGGTGGAGAATCGCTTGGATAGTCATACAGATTGTGTGCTTTCTCAAGCTCGTGTTTTTGTTTTTTTTCTAATCAACCTTCGATGCGATGAAGAATCCGACTTAGGGGATCAATTTAGTGATAATCTAGCAAACATTAATTGGTTTGGTGTGAACGATACCTAAAGATTTGGTGCTCCAGTAGAAGAATTCGACTTATAACAAGACGTTTTTATGCAAAAATATGAATAAGAACATTCGGTTTAGTGTTTCGATCGAAGAATCCAACTTGTCCCAAGATATTTTTAACCAAAATATGATCAATACCTATACATTTGGTGCTTAGACAAAGAATTCGACTCATCATAAGACGTTATGAAGCAATACATCACTAGGTTTGGTATTTCAACTAAGAATCCCACTTATCACAAGTAGTTTTCACGTAAGATATGACCAATACGTATACATTTGGTGCTTCGACGAAGAATCCGCCTTGTCAAAAGATGTTACTAAGCAAGATATCATTAGATTTGGTTCTTCGATGAAGAATTTGACTCGTCGGAAGACGTTTCTAACCAGAATATGACCAATACCTATGGTTTCGGGGCTTCGATGAAGAATTCGACTCGTCAGAAGACGTTTCTAACCAGAATATGACCAATACTTATGGTTTCGGGGCTTCGATGAAGAATTCGACTCTTCAGAAGACGTTTCTAACCAGAATATGACCAATACCTATGGTTTCGGGGCTTCGATGAAGAATTCGACTCGTCAGAAGACGTTTCTAACCAGAATATGACCAATACCTATGGTTTCGGTGATTCGATGAAGAATTCGACTCGTCAGAAGACGTTTCTAACCACAATATGACCAACAATCCTCATTGATTTTCAAATATTTGGAGTACCACACTTGCTTTGCCTCTTCAGCAAGAATCACAGGCTCGTCAGTCTCTTTGGTGGAACTCCTTAGCTTATTCAATTTAACCAAGACCAAATGCGACTCGTCACAAATTCTGGTTGCAGTAGTCTCTTGCAGGCCTCCTGTTTCTATGAACATCAAGCAAACAACGCAAATGAGGTTCTACCTCGAACACTCACACAATTACCGGATATTCCAAACTGCTTCTTTATATTGTGAAGCTCCAAAATCGCAGAGAGTGTACTGATATTGCCTTCACAAGTAGGATACAGTTTCTATTCAGCCAATTGTTTGTACTTTGCGTTTCACTTTTGCACATCTGGGTCAGATCACATGGCTCTTCATTACCATCATCTACTTGTTCGGAAATTATGCAGCACCAGTATTTTCTCTGACTAGGTCCTCTTCATTATCAGCAATGTTAACTGATTGCTTGGTTTGCTTCTCCCCATGCCAAATCCAAGTTGTATACGTCTTGTCGACACCTTTCGTTTCCAAATGCTTCTTCACTCCTTGAAAATCAAAATGTTTCTTATTTCGACAGACCCTACATGGGCAAGGACAATGATTTTCCTCAACACCATTATCAGCTGCATATTCAATGAAAAATTTCACACCAGCTCTGTACACTGCACCAAATATATCATCTTCAAACATCCAAGATTTATATATTGACATTCTGAAGCTACCTGTGAAAGCAAACCCAACCAGAAAAACATCCATGTATACCCTAATTGATCATACCCTAACTACACAAATTCACAAATAATCCACAAATAATCAAATCAATGAAACAACAAAGCAAAACCCAACCTGTGAAATCGAAGTCACCCTCTCAATCGACAAAAATTGGACCAATTTTTCCAGGGTTTCTATAATTTGGGTTCAGTTTAAAGAAATCGATCCCAAAGGGTTTTAAGGAGAAGATCGGAAGAAATCAGCCTCTCAACTATCGATCCTTCATGTCTTGATTCTGCCGTTGAGGGTTTTAGAAGAAGATTGAAAGAAAAAAATTTGAATTTTTTTTGGTTCTGCCGTTGAGGGTTTGGAGAGGCTCGAGTCTCGACTGAGTTTAATGTGTCTGAAAATGGCAATGAGAAATGGTTAAGGCAGTTTTAGGTTCTAAACTAAAATGGTTCTGGTCCGACAAGATTGGGGTAGCTGACTAGGCAGTTTTAATTCATTCTGGTTCTAAACTTTAAAGTGGTTCCCGTATTCTGGTTCTCCCATCAGATGGTTCTGGGGCTTAAGTTATCCTAGGGGTTCTAGCTCTTTTAAATGGTTCCAAACAATTACCTAAAATCATTAAATTCATTTTTGCTTTTCCAAAATTTCTAAAATAATATAGATGTGTTGCAATTGCTGAATTAGTGCTGCTAAAGGGTTGCAAAGATTGGGTTGATTTTGGTTGCATCAAAATTTGGGTGAAGATAGTAGTTTTGACAAATTTGCAACTCAATTTGGATGTGTTGCAACACATATCAAAGTGGTGAGGAGTTATTATGATTTCTACACTTAAACTATGCAACACTTCCCATTTAAAGCAACATTATATGTATGCTGGTAAATTTGCAGCATGCTATTTGTGCTGCTAAAATTATAAATGTTGCTAATCAGAGTGTTGCTAATTCCCCCATTTCTCATAGTGGCTGGGACGGAACTAGGGGGCCTTAAGGTGGCTATAGCCCCCCAAAAATCTTAAAAACACTTCTCTGAAGGCCTAATTTCTTAGATTTTTTTTTTGCCACCCCAACTTTTGAAATAGCCCATCAATTGAATATCCAACCATCCTAAATGTTGAAACAGCCCAGAAATTTAGTCCATTTGAAACTTTGTGTCAATTCTACTTCCTAATCTTCTTTCAATTTGGCTATTCCAGACTTCCCAAATATGAATTGGATTTATAAATTTGACTTATGATAACATTGACGACATTTTTCCAAGGCTACCTATAAAGAAATCTCAAGTTTTAGGTGTGAATGTAAACACTAGTACAACTTTATGTATCATCATCGCAAAAAACGTCATGCCGCCATTTTATTTTTCACTAATACCATCACTTTGTAAAAAAATAAGCCCCCCAAACATAAAATCCTGGTTCCGTCGCAAGTCTTTCGTATACGTATTTGTCAATTCACCAAGATAACTAAATTCAAAATTAAAAATAAAGTTTTTTTAAGAAAATTTATTTCCACCCAATAATCAGCTTTCCCTCTAGTAAAAGTGGCTTTCCCCCTAGCAATTATCTTATGAAATGGTATCAGAGCCAGGTTCCACCCCACTCAACGCACACCCATATCCGCGGTGTCCAGCTCACTCTATT
>JAJJMA010167583.1:0-16129 GCA_023529015.1 Papaver nudicaule | reverse complement strand
TTGTTGCTTGTAGCCTGTAGGGTGTACTGTACAGTGTACAAATCATGAATGTGGCTAAAGCCAAGGGCCCAAGGCTATGAGAAAAGCCAACCACTATGAGCCTAGGGTGCATATTGCTGAACACGGCTCATCAGAATACATAATTTCTGCACGTCAAGGATTTTCTATGCCATGCGATAGATGCTAGAGTGTCAGATAATTTGATGAAATATCAGTGATTCAGTATGTTATTTGCTTAGACAATAATAAATTCATTGTTTTTTTCCTCGTAGTAGTAGCAATTCTCATTTCACTGCAGCTCATGTACACCCAATTGCCCTAGTTGATCTGCTTCACTGCAGCTCATGTAGACCCAATTGCCCTAGTTGATCTGCCAGAGTTCATGTATGATCGTTAGAATTGCTCGTGACCACCACCGTCACCGGGTATTCTTAGTTCTCTAATTAAAGCTCTATATCCATGACCAAACCATTAGGGAAGGTAATTCTATTCTAGGCTGAAGTTGAACTGGTACAACGGAAAAGCTGCTGAGACATCAAATTCCATTTGTTTGAAATAAAAGTATGTAATAAGTTAAGGCAAAAATGAACTACAAGTTTCAAAGGACACAAGTCTTGAAGTTTGGGTCATTGACTGTATTTTCTTAGCTCAATTTAAGACTGTTTATTTGAAAGTTGCATACATTAATTTTTTACTTGCTGATTATGTTTTGTTTCACTGATTTTGTTTTTCCATTTTTCACTTTTCCTTGATAACCACAGAGAGGACATAATCCAATGAAAAGGGAGAATCTATTCTGCAACATTTACAAGAAGTAGATTTACAAGCAAAGACAGAATAGTGAAGGATCTTATTTCTGTGATAGCAACATCTGAGAGTATCCAGTACTGGCTTTAGTAGTACTTTCTGGAGTATGTTTGGACCACAAATATAATGCAATGGGGCAGAAGTATTTGCATTAACAGATATAACCACAAGTTGGAAAATCCCAAATCTACAACAGCCACAACCTACAGTATTTGCATTTATAATCTAATTTGAGTACATTCGGTAAAACGTAGAAGGCATAACAAAAAACATACAAAAGCAAACTGCCATACCTAGAATCATCAGTATGAGCATTATTCGCACTTCTCTTGACGGTAGTGTCTGCCTGGATTCTGAAATCTCATACAAGCCAAAGAAATATTCATCTCGCTTCCAAAAGACGGCTGCAGATCCCCAATCATATTGTATCCTACGATAGGTCAGGACACAATTGCCTAAGCAGTGACAGAACGATGGAAGAAATCGTAAAACTAGAAGATACACAGGGTCTAATACCTACAGCTCCAGACACAACGATATAAAATACGACATTGTAGAGGTACACTGTCTGCCATTGTTTTGCCTATACAGTGGCTCAAAGGTAGAGATCGCAAGCAGGTTAAGTTTACATTAACAACTCTCTATTGAGATTCATGAAAGTATGAGCTGCACAGGTTGGTGAAAGCAAACATGCTGGTATGGCAGAGTCAAGCTATAATCATTAGTACAGAAAGGCTTATTAATAGTCACACTAGCAGATTGCATATTTGTTTTATTCAAAGGGACAGAGTTACAACAGATAATATAGCCAAGTACACTGCCAACGTTGTTAGTTACTGTACCGTTTCAGGGATGGGGAAGCGAAGAAATTTGGTTAATAAGGGTTGTTAGAAGAGCTTCTACTTCTTCATTTACTTGCACTTGTATTGTATGAGTTGAACTAAATGAAGAACCAGAAACGAATATAATGAGATCCAACAACAAAACCTCAGACACAGTATCAATGCAAACTTGTGCTCTTTGCACCAATCACTTCTAAAAATTGTCTGTATGGTAGTAGAAGAAAGATTATGTGAAGGATAAAACCCAAGTTTTAGAAGATATTATGAAAACGATACATATGATGCAGAGCAGACTCAAGCCAATGGATCAAGGACAACATTCCAGAATCCAGATGACAACTATCTAATTATTGTTATTATTCAAATCCAATTACATGGCCACCCTGTTACACTACAGTATCATGTATGCTTCCGAACTAAATTAGGTTTGATGCATGTATTGTAATGGTTGTCCAGGGTTCTGCCGTTTAGTCTCAGGAATCGTTTCGAAATGTTGGTAACAAAAATCTACAGTTTGTTTTTCTGGGAGCGTTAGTGTCAGACAAGAAAATCCCCAGAAAATGGTAATTTTATGGCTTTCACTGTTAACTTAAGGGCAGTAGAATTTCCAAATCCACCAATGCAAGACCTAAAATCAAAGGACTTTAACAACATGGTCAACAACATGGTCAAAATCAAAGTTTAGCAATATAATTTGGACATGAATCTGGTTCAGGAACTGGCAAGCGACAATTATGCTCCAAGCTCAAGAGTTAGGGATTGATCAAACTCTTGCCAAGACATCATTGCTTTCATGTCAATCAGATTCAAAAATTAACAATACACATTCGTTATGCAGGCAAGCATGCAGTTCTACATTGTAAGAAAATTTGTTTCATTTCAAGGATAAAAACGTTCAAGAGGTACATCAAAGTAAACAGTACTTATCTAGCAGTAGTTATCATATATTTCAGAATGAAGCACAACAAAGATTACCAGTTTATAAGTATGTAAGCAGGGACCTCATCCTCCTACAGCTGCTTCAAAGGCTGATCATTTGTTCTTATGTTCAAGAAGCCATCGTAAATCATCAATAAGCAGGCTTACATGAACAAGTGGCACATGTTTGCTTGGAACATCCTGACGTTATCGACAGGATTATGGAAATCGATGCCGAGTATTGACCTCCCGACTCTGATGATGATGATATGGCATAGATTACTTTATCATATTTTTGTTGGGTCCAACATGATGAGAAAGAAATGCAAAGCCAATAAGAACTATTTTTGTTTCAAGGATCAATTATTCTGGAATATATTAGTTCTACTTGGGGTGAATTTTCTGGTTTTCCTCCAGAAAAATATTAACAAAGAAACAGAGAAGGATAGTAAGACTTCTTCTAAACAACCAGATTGACTATTATCTGAATAATGCAAATGCAGATGTACACATGATGTTATTGATGAAAATCAAGGTACATAGAGAGCAAAGAGGATATACGCGTAAAAGAAACAAGAGACTACATTGAGTAATTCTGGTATACTTTCAATAATGGGGAACTATGCTTTTATAGGGTACACTACATAACCGAACTGTCATGCTTAAACACACGAACAAATGCACGTGGAACTTACTCCTAATTTCCAGGCACTATAACCATGACTGATAATACCCGAAACACTAGGACTCAATGACTCATATAGCTAACCACTAAATACATTATTCATGTGAATTAACACCAAACCTCTCACATACGACCAACAAATGACCAAGCCGTAAAACAAGTAGTTGATTTTAAATTAAAACTCCAACAAATATAAAGGTCACGCAGCGTATTAAGCTTGTGATTTCATTTGTCAGACTGTTCCTTTAGAGAGAATGAGAGAAAACTAAATTATCTAGAAACTACTAACGTGCCATAGACGAATTAAATAAGCAGCTTATAATAGCAATGTAGAAAATGGAATCCAGTTTTGTGCAAATTGAATTAAAATCTTCCAAAGATGTAACAGCTGATGCAAAACTGGTTTTACCTTTTGTTAAGTAAACTAACCCATTGCTTTTCCACTTAAAGAAGAAAAAAATAAAAATGCCGCACTAGGACTTGGTGGGATTTGCATAAACATGTCTTCAATGATCTTCACATTGCTTCTACCATCATTTCGACCAAGTTCTCCTCCATCTCCATCCATTGTAGCACATGCTTTTAACGAAAAGAGGTTCTCAACATGATTAGTAACACGATAATTGGAACCACATTTACAACCAACTCTTACTTGGGTAAGTTCTCTCGATTGCAAATCGTAAAATTGTATTATACGACTTCTTCTTCGTTTGTGAAGCAGTGACTTCCCCCAGTAAAGCAAAAGTCTACCAGTGAATTCAATAATCCGAATACTCTCAATACTTGGACCATTCTCACTAAGAGAAAATGTAGTACATGTATTGTTTTTGCTGGTGGATGGACTTATAGGTACCGGAAGATCAAAATGAATAGTCTCTTTTACCCAAACTTCCTTGATTCTGTCGTTCAACACATGTAACTCAACAACACCACTATGAGTATCAGATTCCAAAATTCTAGCAACACAAAGACAGTTTCTATACTCCAATTGAAGAAGCCGCCTATTACCAAGAGGGTTTGGATTAAATTCCTCTAGTATTCTAATCACTTGAAACTTCTCTTCATGGAGGTCAAACGATAACAAAGCTCTTTTATACAAGTTATTTTCACACAACCACGAATATGAAGCTCCATTGACACAACGGATATATTGTGTGTGACACCCTTGTGGTATCTCCGGACTTTTTATCTCTCTCCATACCTGAGAATCGCTACTTCCTAGTGTAAGGATTAATTGTTTGTGTGAACTAGCATAATCACTTATGACACACATCAACTTATATTTACTCGAAAATCCACAGCTGTGTACCTGCATTTTTCCAGGAGTGTGCATTCGAGAGACGATGCGTAATTTCTCGAGCTTACTGAAGTTAACGATCTCAAGGGCAAAATAAGACCAGCCGTCTCTAAGAATATAATTTGGATAACCACCAACCAGAAAACATACTAAACCATCACAATCACTGATTATTTTCTTCCTGTAGTAGGTTTCCAAAATTGTCAGTTTACGAAGATGGGGTAAATCCTTGCTGATAACAAACTCATCTTTTTGCAAATAATATAATTGATTAGTGTGATATGCCGAGGTATTTTCAACCCTATCCAAGTTTTTGGGTAAGAAATTGAACAAGAGAATGGGTTTCTTTTGGGATTCAAGAAAGTGAGCTTTGATAAACTGTGGGTCATCCGTGATTGATTTATACCATGACTTAGAAACACAAGTGAATTTCATCAAAGACTTAGCAGGAAGTTTTTGTAGTATTTGGGAAAATAGTACCTCATGAGGAATATGTGCTTGAGGATAACCACAGCTCTTTTCCTCCGTCTCCTTTGATGGTTCTTCTCGTTTCCGCTTCACCATAGCTTTTTCTAGGGTTTATGAATTACTGAGACGGAATTGGGGATATTTGGTCCGGCGGAAAGAGCAAAGGAAAATGAAGAAACGAAATGAGATTTTGACTTTTTCTGAGAGGGGTAAGGATACCTCATTTGTGCCGTGTACAAAACTGCCCTATGGGTCTTTTTTTTTTTTTTTTTTGAAGGAAAGACGGTCTTCAACAGACCTTATTTATTAGAATACCTCATTAAACTTGAGGTTTGAAGTAATACAGGGTGGGGAAGTATTGTAATCCTACCATTCATTTACACAATGTTCCATAGCATGCTGACATAAGTTATGAGCTATGACATTAACAGGCTTTGGCACAAATCTAAAATGAATAAGCTCGAAAGAGTTTAGTCTTTCTCTGATAGAGAGAATTGTTGATCTAATACTCCAAGGGATGTTTGCTGTGTCACCTGTAATTGCATTGACCACATTTGAAGCATCTCCCTCCACAATAATATTCCTCAATTCCAGTCTCGATGCAAGATCCAATCCCAGGCTGAAAGCTTTAGATTCCGCAATAAGGGAAGAGTTAGCATCAAAGATTGTTGTAGCGGCACCTAGGTAGTAAGTTGAGGTCACCTTCAGAAGGAAATACTGAATTGTTTAAACCTGTAAGACATAAATCGATGTCGTGCAGCGTCTTCTTGACTATCAAGTTGGCATTGAATTGAGATGCTGAAAAGACTATATCACAACGCATTTTCCATATGTTCCAGATTATGCAGAGACCCCTTTCGAAATCCTGATTTACCTTATCTTCCATCCAATTGATTAACACCTCAGAAATATCCGTGACGTGCTGAGTAATGGAAGTAAAATTCATCATGTGAAACACCATCTTTGCATAACGACAGTTGAACAAAAGGTGTTCTGCAGACTCAATGTCAGAGTTGCAAAACGAGCACCCTATCTCTGCATTACTGACGAATCTGTTGATATTAGACTTCACAGATAAACCTTTATGGATAACTTTCCAAGCAAAGGTCTGGATTCTTGGGATTATATGAGTGTATTTCCAAAATTTTCTCCAAGGGAATTGGCTGATAGTCGAAGAAGAAGGAAGATCATTAATCAAAGATTTATAACAACTTTTAGCCGTAAACTTGCCTGAGTTAGAGGGAGCCCACACTAGCAAATCTTCCTCCATCGTGTTGCTAGGGATATAAATGCTCTGGATTTCTTCCCTGATATTTGGAGAAAATAACTCCTCTAATAAATGCAAATTCCAAGTATTAAGATTCTGCATAAAGAGATCAGACACGGTTGAAATATGTTGACTGTTTGAAACATTCCTCTGAATAAGGTGTTGCATTTGATTGGGTAACCATGGATCCTCCCAGATTCTGATGCTTCTGCCATTTGCCACTTGCCAGTGTAAGTTGTGTTCAAGAATGGGCCGTACCTCTAAAATGCTTTTCCAAGTTGAGGAAGCTTTGTCAGGACAAGTTGTGCACCAATAAGACTCGCCTTTTAAGTATTTGGCTTCTAACAGCTTAACCCACATAGCATCTCTGTTCTGTAAGAAGCGGCAAGCCAGCTTGCACACTAGAGATTTGTTCATGAGTTCCACATCTCTAATGCCTAACCCCCCATCCGTTTTGCTTCTGCAGTGCTTTTGCCAATTGATAAAATGGAGTCTTTTTTCATCAGGACGATGACCCCACCAGAAAGAGCGCTGGATTTTTTCAATTTGCTCCAAAACACCTTTAGGAAGGAGACACAAGCCCATGAAGTAGATTGGAATTGAGGACAAGACTGATTTTGATAAGACTGTACGACCAGCAGAAGACAGAAAATGTTGTCTCCAACCTGCAAGTTTAGAACTAAACTTTTCAATCAAGAAATCATAGCTTGCGATTCTGGAGTCAGACTTAAGAGGGTATATTCCAAGGTACTTCTCATCCACAGACATCTCTTTCACTCCCAAATCTTCAATAGTGATGGATTTTCTGAAATCTGAATTCCCTGAACTGAAGAAAACAGAAGATTTATGGAAGTTTATCACCTGCCCCGAAATTTCTGAATATTGATTCAAAATAGACTTTAGATGCTGCACATTAGTTCTTGAGTTCTCTCCAAAAAAGAAGAGATCGTCTGCAAACATCAGATGTGATATCGTTGGAGCAAAGGAGTTGATTCTATAACCTTGGTAGAGGCCTTGTTGTTCATAATGCTTCATCAGAAAAGATAATCCTTGAGAACATATAATGAACAAAGTAGGTGAAAGAGGGCATCCCTGACGAATACCTCTCTGAGATTTGAAAAAACCTTGAGGAGCACCATTTAGATTGATCGAGAACGAAGCTGTCGTCACACACTGCATAATCAAAGAGTGAGGTAACCCGACAATTCCCATTCTTTGAAGCATATCACCAAGAAAACCCCAATGAACCCTGTCATAAGCCTTTGCCATATCCACTTTCAGGGCAAAAAAACCGTTAGTTGCCTGAGAAATCTTCATAGAATGGATTAGTTCTTTTGCTATGACAATGTTATCTAGGATTTGACGCCCTGGCACAAAGGCATTCTGAGACCAAGATATAAACTTCTCTAAGTGTGGCTTGATTCTATTAGAGATGATCTTAGCAACAATCTTATACAGAACATTGCAAAGTGCTATAGGTCGGAAATCCGAAGGACAAGAAGGGTTTTTTATTTTGGGAATCAATGTGATATTGGTGTGATTGAGCAAATCAGGAAACAAAGCATACTGAAAGATATTCTTTACTAATTTGAACACATCATTACAAACAGTAGACCAACATGTTTTGTAAAAGATAGGAGAATACCCATCAGGACCTGGAGAAGTATGAGAACCCATGTGCTTGATAACATCCCAAATTTCATCTAAGGACGGAATATTAGAGATGGCGTCACTCTCTTCACTTGATATAACTGTAATGGTTTCTAGTGGGAGTGAAGGAACAGTTGAAGTAACTGGTTGCTGAAATAGGTTCTCAAAATGGGTAATCAGGCTACGAGCAATTTCATCTTGGTCCGTAATCCAGCTAGAATCTTCTTTCTGTAAGTGTGAGATGTTGTTTATTCTTCTCCTTTGTTGTACAGAAATGTGGAAGTGTTTGGTATTTCTGTCGCCATCTTTAGCCCAAAGTTGTTTCATACGCTGATTCCAATAGGTAGCTTCCATGAGAATGTACTCATTCAATTGAGTTGTAATGAGTTTTTCTTTCTGAAGAGTTGCAGCAGTGGGTTTCCATGATTGCACTCTTAACAATCTAGTCTTTAACATAGAGATTTTATGTTTAACACATCCAATCTTTCTTCGACTCCATTCAGAGAGAAATGAACCCAGTTTTTTTCAGCTTCGATAGGATATCTTCTTGAGGATCAGTAGACCAACATTCACCTACTTTGTCGAGAAATTCTGGATGCGCAATCCAAAAAGCTTCGAACTTGTAATTGTTGTTTGCCCTTGGTAGGTTCCTGTTTGTATTCAGAATGATTGGTGCATGGTCGCTTGCTAATCTCGGCATATGAAGAACTGCAGCATTGTAAAACTCGATACACCATTCTGGATTGGCCATAACCCTATCTAATCTCTGACGAATTAAAGAGCTAATTCCTCTTCCATTTGTCCACGTATACGCCGGACCTGCATAACCTAAATCCAGCAAATGATTATGTTGGATAAAGTCTGTGAAGTAGGATATGTTGGAATTCAGTACTGGAAGACCACCAAACTTTTCTTGAGCGGAAGAAATTGCATTAAAGTCGCCAATATAACATTTAGCACCCGTGAAGTTCTGAGAATACTCTGTCAGATCTTGCCAGAATTTTGGTCTGTCCTCAATACGTGGAGGACCATAAATGCAGAAGAGATTCCAAGGATGTGGGTGTCCCAGAGTAGTTACCTTTGCATGAATAAAGTTGAAAGACTTAGACACAATTTCGACTTCCAAGCCATCCCTCCATAGTAACCATAAGCCTCCACTTCTACCCACTGATGGCACAATGCAGTAGTTCTCAAAACCAAATTGCCGGATGCGACTAATAGAATTTTCTTCACTGAGCTTTGTTTCAGAAAGAAATAACATAGATGGATTAGTACCGTTGAGGAAAGAATGAAGAGCGCGAATTGTTGGGTTATTCCCCAATCCCCAACAATTCCATGCCAACATTAACATTTATTGTGCGGCATTTGAGGGATAGCCGCAGTACCACCATTTCCAGAGGAAGAAGAATCATTTTTCTTTGCCAGTTTAGAACGGGGAGAATTGATGATGAGATAGCCTTCATCCTGCATTCTCTTTGGGCCTTTGCCATCCGAAGGATATTCTGACTGGTCTGACAAGTCATTACCATACCTTCTAGCCATTTTCTTCCAATCAGCACGATTACTACCTCCAGTAGTCGAAGTACAAGTCAGCTGATTATCTTTTCCTGAAGAAGTCACAGACAGTTCTCCAACAATGGGAGAAGAAAGAGATTCTATATTCTTTGTGAGGACCGGGAAATCAATGCTGTTTTGATAGAGACTCCTAGAGATAGAATTCTCTAAAATTTGTTTACCAACATAAGACTGTGCATTCACAATTTCTTTACCTCTTAAAGACCGGGAATTACTAGATATACCTTTCTCCAAGTTAGACAACGGTGAGTTTATATTCCTGCCTGAAATAGAGATTCCCTCTACATGAATTTCGGATCTGAGAGTTCTGGTCAAAGAGGCGTTAAACTGAGGAGGATAATCTGGCATCACGGCTACCCTTGACTGCTCCGGAATTCTAACTCTACCAGTACTGCCTGGATTAGAATAATGTAGACTCCTTCTTGAAGGAACTGCAGCTTCTTGATGTTGAGTCTTGGCTGAAGTATTTTCTCTTCCGAAAGAATCAAACTCAACAGACATTGGTACTAGTTTATCCTTAGCTTTTGAAGAGGCATTAATAGTAGACTTGTAAGTTGGTTTGATCATATCCAACATAGTAGCCTATCTATGGGTCTTGGCAATGCCCCAAAATCATGAATGCGGGTGGCTAAAGCCAAGGCTATGGAAAAAGCCAACCGCTATGAGCCTATCTATGACCAGGGACGGACTTGTCAAGGGTCCTGTGGGGATTGCTCCGCACTAGATTTTATGAAATTACCTATATAGGTCTGGTAATCGGGTAATTCCAGAAAATAGGGGATAAATTCGAAAAATATTGTAGAAGTTGGTGGTAAAAGATCTGATTATGTGGATTAAAAGGTAAATGATGAAAGCCTCCTCAACAGTCAAACTCTTCGATAACATATCTAATGTATTGTCTAGTCAAGATGTTTCTGCAATTTCATATATTTCAGATCTAATTCGTATTTAATGTGTATGGAACTCAAAGTACACATTTTACGAATGGTAAAAAAAATCGCGGCCTTCGACTACATATCTGAACTAGGATCATTCTTTTAATGTGTCTAGAACTCAAAGTATATATTTTACGAATGATCAAGCAATGTTGGAGCCAAAATGATCTAGCAATACTAGAGCCATTGGATCAGCCGATCTAACGGTAGTGGTATTTTTTTGGTGAAGAAACATATGCTAAAACCTTTGTACAAAACATAACCCCCCACTGATATTCACCTTTCAGTAAAAGAAGGATTCCTTGCAGCATTACAAAATAACCATTAATTTTGTGCTATAGGCTCAATTCTTGATCTGCAGGGGCAGTCCAATACATTTTCACTCCAGACAAGATTTTCTCTCTAATAAGAGGACCATCTTCATGATCTACTAGTTGAGTATTCCATTTTAATCTATCTGCAATGCTTTTGGATTTTAACAAAACGTCCACGTCGTCTCGGAAAATTACAGTCCCTTCCGGCCTTAAAATTCTGTCCATTTCCAAAAGAATGTCCTCCATCTCACATCTGAAAAAACATTTGAGAATAAAAAGACAATGATAATTCGAAATGGCACGTATTAGTGGTGGTATAGTTTTTCATCCACTGAGAACAAATTTTACCTGTTTTTTGTAGAGAGTAAGTATCGAATCAGCATGTATAAAATCATATGTCCTTGGATAGGAAGACATTGCCTCACACCTGAATATCAAACAGAAAAAATTTAATGCAAGGAGACATTATACCCATGTGGGAATATTTGGTTTGGTTTAGAAATGTACCAGTTCTGGTATGTGCCAATTTTTTTTTTGAGGTAAAAAGGCTAAATTTTTATTGATAAAAAGAAAAGAGAATACAGGTTGAGAAGCGCCTAGGCGAAACACAATGGATGGTAAAGACCAAACCACAAAACAAGAAAACAGACCACAAACCTTGAACACAGTCAAGAGAAAAGCCAAAAACTAAACAAAGCAAAATGAAGAGAAGGGCAAGACACAAACCCAACCTACAGGCGCAGCTCCACCGATGTTATTCTCTATTTCTTCGCTTGAAACCTGCAACCTCTCCCCAAATTCTTTTTGTCTTCCTTAGCTTTTTTAGGATTTCCATTCCATTGTAGCCGATGAAGTTTTCTCTCTCCTTCCTTTTAGTGTATTGTTCTTCGACTGACATAGACTCCAAATTTTCTTTTATTTCTTCTACTTGAAATCTGTTCTTAACTGTGGTAGTATCTGATTGTACGGGAATAAATTCTCATACAAATCACGAATATTGAAGATGATGATGTAAAACATGCATAAACAAGAAAATAAATAAGACACAGATTTTACGTGGTTCGACATTGTTGTGCCTACATCCACGGGCGAATCCCCTTGGGGAGCGATTCTTTATTGATTATCATGATACAATGAGTTTAGGGTTTTGGAGAGGAGGGGAAAGATTTGTAGGGTTGCCATCTTGTGGCTGATTTCTGTGTAGAGGAATTGGGATCCTTTCTTGGCCTCTGTCCCCTCTATATATACAGTTACAAAATATGAATTCTACCCTAATTATGATTCTACAATTAACTTGGGCAGCAAGGCTTCTGGAAACTTCTGGAACCTTCCTCTAGCTCTCCAAAAGTGGTTCTGGCCCATTCTGTACGGAATAGTTGAGTTGCCTGACAGTTGACTTTGGCTTTGACCGACAATTGACTTTGCCAACTTTTACCGACAGTTGACTTTGTCCAAATTCGGTAAACAGTTGATTTCGACCCTCCTTGACCAGCGAATGACTTTGACCGACTCCGGTCGACGGTTGACTTTAACCACCTTTGACCAGCGGTCGACTTCCCTCCGTTGATTGTTGACAATACGGACTGTTGGACTGGGCTGGCTGGATGAATGGCAGGCTGGTTAAGTGGGCTGGCAGTTTGAGCTTACAGCTAGGTGGTCACCAAAATGGGTAATCTGGTCCAAACTGTGGCAATTTTAGCCATGGTACAAACATCGCCCCCTCTTAACCTTCAACTTGTTGGGGGTTAAGAAATTCTGTTATTCCTTCTGTTTGTTGTTTGATGACGCAATTCGCCCCCAAGTGCGAAAATCATTGTTCTAGAGAAACGCTGCTTGCCTCCATAATATGTGGAGGAAACTTCAAAGACGCCCCCAACTGTGGTTCGTCCTTGCTGCTGTGGTAAGGCTTGAGATGTCACAAATGTCGCCCCCAAGCTAGGTCGCAGTGTCTGTGATGAAAACTGAATCTCCCTGAGCTGCAGGTGGAACTGGACTGTCAGCAGTTAAATATGACTGACCGACAACAATTGAAGTTGGACTGTCAGGAGTCCTCAAAGACCTCGAATGGCAAGAATCAGAAGAAAAGTGTATTGTCAGTTAACATGTGGGCAACGCGTGATAGTTGCTGAAGTCGATACTGGACTGCACTTCCTAGCGGGCAATAGGTCACGCCTCCAAGTCGCCGGAATTGGAACATACTGCCAGAAGGCCCTTAGGCAAATGCCTGGCAGACTCCTGTAGGTCATTTCTTTGTGGCAGTTGAATTCTGATCAGTACTGCTAGGTGTCCATTAGGCCATGCCTAATGGACTCCCGTTGATGAAACTGCACTTCCAGGCGGCCCTTAGGCAACGCCTTGGTGGAAGTTGAATTTGAAACAGTACCGCCAGGCGGCCCTTGGGCCACATCTGGCGGACTCCTGTTGATGCAACTGCACTTCCAGGCGGCCCTTGGGCCACGCCTTGGTGGCAGTAAATTTAGAACAGTACCATCAGGCTGCCCTTGGGCCACGTCTGACGGAATCATGTCGATGAAACTGCACTTCCAGGCGTCCCTTAGGCAACGCCTTGGTGGAAGTTGAATTTGAAACAGTACCGCCAGGCGGCCCTTGGGCCACATATGGCGGACTCCTGTTGATGCAACCGCACTTCCAGGCGGTCCTTGGGCCACACCTTGGTGGCAGTTGATACTGAAAATGGAAGTGGCACCTGTCGCTGCTGACGGGGTAATCTTTTCCTTGATCTTGTTGTAAACTTGCTCTGCACCTATTACCTAGGCTGCCTAGCCAAGTCTTAGTGTTTGGGCACCTGTATCAAGGCTGCCATGCTCTGCACCTGTATTAAAGATGCCTAGTAAAACATAGTATTTGGACGCCTATATTTCTCTACTTAGCCAATAAAAGGGTGCCAAAGTACTAGGGTACCAACATCGCCCCCTCTTAACCTCTAACTTGTTAGGGGTTAAGAAGTTCGGGTTTTACCCATCACAAAATCTTTTTGACGGTAACTCGCCCCCAAGCCTGTAGCTTGGAGCTGTTAATCTACCCGCCCTCAAGTATATTGTTCGTACTAGGAAGTCTACATACCCCAAGCATCAGTCGTCATTGCTGCTGATGGAGTCATGTAACTGAACCTCAACACTAATGTGGTGAGGCTCAAAGTTGGCAAGGGTGCACTCCTTCCAACAGTAGCACGCACACACAAGTTATGATTCAGGTTTTCTGTTGTCTTGAACTAAATAGGTGGCCAGTCTAAGTACAAGATTGCACAGAATGTGGTTTTCACCATTGAAACCATATAATAGAAGAAAAAAAATGTTCCTGCAAAATGATCAAAATACCGTATAACATAAAAACATACATACCTTAGATAAGCGTTGAAAATCTCCGTTGAAAAAGCATAGATGGCGTAATAGTTTAGGTCAAAATCCTAATTATCTTGAACTTGAGTTGGTTGCACATCAATATCCAACGCAACCGTTTTTCTCGAACTAGGGAACCAGAGATGACGTAAAAGAAAAAACTGCACTGTCATGAGGCGGGCCTCGACTGACAACAGTTGAAAACTGAAAAAAACTGCTCTGCCTGGAATCGGTACTCTAGTGGCAGTAGCTAATTGACTGACAGTAGTTGAAACTGGAAACTGTGCTGTAAGGAGTCGACCCTCACTAGCAACGGCTGAAAATTGAAAACTGGACTGCCAGGAGTCGACCCTCCCTGACAGCAGTGAGATGTGAAAATTGGACGGTCAGGAGTCGACCTTCCCTGACAACAGTGAAAAGTGAAAACTGGACTGCCAGGAGTCGAACCTCCCTTGCAGCAGTAAAATGTGAAAACTGATATGCCATGATTCGACCCTCACTGGCAGCAGTTAAAATGGAAAACTGGACTGCCAGGAGTCGACCCTCACTGGAAGCTGGAAAAAGTGAAAACTGGACTGCCATAAGCCGACCTTCACTGGCAGCAGTTAAAATGGACAAATGGACTGCCAGGAGGAGTCAACCCTCACTGGCAGCAATTGAAACTGAAACTTGACTGCTAGGAGTCGACCCTCCACTGGCAGCAGTTAAAACTGAAAATGGGACTGCCAGGAGTCGACCCTCACTGGCAGAAGTAAAACTCAAAACTGTGTTGTCAGGAGTCGACCCTCCACTGGCAGCAGTAAAAACCGTAAACTAGATTGCCATGAGTCAACCCTCGACTGGCAGCAGTAGAATCTGAAACTGGACTGCCTAGAGGCGACCCTCGACTGGCAGTAGTTGAAACTTAAAACTGGACTGCCAGGACCAATAGTTACCATGAACCAATAGTTTTTCTGGACTGAACAGACTGAGGTTAAGGTTCGATATTTATTTGCTTCTTCTTATTCTGTTGTTTCGATTCAGAATAGTTTATATATATCAAAAGGGTTAGTCTGAAAATCAAGGATCGATTTTCTACTTGGTGCTAAAGATCGGATTTTTATTCTTAAAATTAGATTGTTTTGTAATTTTGTGCTCTTCTTATCAGAATTGCTAACAGTTACAATTTTTCCTCCCAAAACTGTCCAAACTTTGACTAGAATTCTCATTTTTTTTTGGGTTTTCCATCAAATCATGATAAAAATTTGATTGTTTAGTTACTAAACAAGTTTGATTCCCTTGATTTCATTTGGGAATCTTAAAAACACCCTCATTTTACATGTAAATAAAAACCCCCAAATTAAAACTTTCCTGATAATAGGTTTTGGGAACTGCGTTACAACTTCCTTAGATTTCATTCATATTTTGAAATTGTTACTCAGGAAGTTATTTCAACTATGTTCACTGACAAAGACGCACGCGCTACGCGAGTGCCATTCGATTTTAAAACTAAAGTGAAAGAATTAGCGAAGACATGTACCAAAAACATAATCCTTGCAATGTACACTGTAGTCCTCAATATATGAATCCAATATATTCCGACGTAAAAACTACTTTCAAAGAATAACTTAGTTACACCGACCATAAGTTATTATCTTCAAATCAATTTACCTGTTAAATATCAAATCGGTAGTGTGGCAACTAACTTAAACTGCATGCTATGTCATTTGCTAACCTTGTCAAACTTTGAGATCGTAATGAAAATGCGTGCTACATCGATCTTAAACTACAAAGGTGCAAGGGTTTATAGAGAATTAGGGACTCAGATTTTCTCATGTATCAACACTGCTATTCTCACAGACATTTACACAAACATGTGATGTTCACAAATGATGAATCGAGCAACAATAAGAATAATGTTAAAAATGTGAAGGATGAATTGAGCAAAATTACTGAGTGCTACAAAACCAATGTAATGGTATACTTACAATCAATGTCACTGTTTGAGCACCACCACATCCATTATTCAGAAA
>JAJJMA010167576.1:0-10494 GCA_023529015.1 Papaver nudicaule | reverse complement strand
TGCATTTTTAGTAATTGGTAAGCCAAATGGACAAGGTCAGCAGTCTGGGACCTGGGTATCACAACTAAAAAGAGAACTAGTATAGGATAGTTTTACTAAATCCCTATGAAGCCAATACTACTGAAACACCAAGTACATCGTACACTAAATCCATGGGTTTCGAAGCAATCCAAGGAAGACAGTTCCTAGCAATATAAATTCCACGCTTCCACTTTAATAATATTCAGATAAAGACTCGAGGAGATCTCATGATATAAGGACTCGAGGAGATATCATGATAGAAAGCAAAGTCTCAGCTTGGCTTACAGTAGTACCAGTGAACATTTGTAAGTAAAAAGCAGCTAAATGTAGCCACAAAAAAAAAACATAGCATATTTAGTATAGATCTAAATATCCAGAGATTAGAAAACCCCTAAATTTTGCTATAATTTTCCCCCAATTTCATATAACTGAACGAACTATCAAATCAGCAAAAACAGACATTTCAATAATCCAATCTCTGTAGTTCTTAATTTGTAATCCAATCTCTGTAGTTCTTAATTTGTAATATGCATCAACATACAGACAAAAACAGTTTCCATGGTTTCCATGGAAATTATGCATCGACATAAAATGTTCATAAATCCAAATATAAACATACAGACATAATCAAAGCATAAAATACAAAACAATAACAACAGGAACATAAGAATCATACCTGAAAGTTATGAAGATAATCACGTATACATCTTATATCCAACACACAACAATAAATACATAAAATCAGCAACAAAAATGTGGTAACTACATAAAAATAAAACAAATCAGAAATTGAAGAGAAAGAAAACATGAAAATTAACGAGAACGATACCTGTTTTAAGCGATGAATCAAATCAAATTCAATTTCAAAAACAAAATCGAGAATCTGTAACTTCAATTCCAATCAAATCTCTTAATCGAATATGTATATATACCTAACTGTAAAAGGAAAGAAACACTGAGATTCAAACCTAATCGATCTCAAAAATATAACCTAATTTCTGAATAAGTTAATCTCTGATATTCAAACCTAGTTTTTGGATCGGTTTCCCTAAAAATCGATCTCTGATTTCGTAACGAAGATGAAGATGACGAAAATGAGATGATTTTACGATGATGAATCTCTGAATCTCTGGTTCGAATTTCCTCTCTCTCTCTCTCTCTCTCGATCTCTTTGAGATTTCAATATCTCGATCTGAAAATAAGAAAGATGAAGTTTCTATATGGAAGGGTAAAGATGGTATTATTTGAAAGTTGGATATCCGGGCCAATCCAGCCCACTACACATTTAACCCTTGAGGGATAATTGTGAAGGCCCAACAGAATGAGGGACAATTGTTCAATTTCCGGTATGAAAAGTCTAAGTTACCCTTCAAAACAAAAACTAATTTACCTTATATCCTCTTCTCATCTTATCCCTCTCCTTCTCCTTCTCCTAAAACAAAAACTTACGGTTCATCTTCTCCTTCTCAAAAACAAAAACAGTTTACGTTCCCATGATTGAAAACATGGGGTTCGTCTCGATTCATCGCCGATACGAAATATTCATTGTCTCGATTAAAATTAAAGATGGCGAAAACAAAATTAACCCTTAGAGACGTAATTTGTGCGTAAACCGAGTTCCTTGCAATTGCAAAACATTCTCAAGGAAAAATTCATTGTCTCGATTCATTGTTTTTTTTCGCACCAGTTGGTTTTACGGTTTGGATTTCATATGAAACCGAGGCGTAAACTAGTTTTTACGTCTTGTGATTCTTCATGAAGTAAGGCGTAAAAGCTTTTACGCCTTGCAACCAAGCCGTAAAAGATGCCTAGTTTTGCCCTAGAATGTTTTACGCCTACCAAACCAAGGCGTAAACATTTTGGAATGTGCTCACAAAAATATGAAACGTAAACATCAAAACCAAACCGTAAACAAAAAATTGGGGGCGTAAAAAATGAATTGGGGCGTAAAAAATGAATTGGGGCATAAAAAATGAATCTGGGCGTAAAACAAAAAATTAGGGCGTAAAAACAAAAAAATCATTTTTGTTATGCCCCAATTCATTTTTTACGCCCCAATTCAGTTTTCATGCCCCAATTCATTTTTTTACGCCCCCAATTTTTTTTACGGCTTGGTTTCGATGTTTACGGTTCACATTTTTGTGAGCACATTTCAAAATGTTTACGTTTACACCTTAGTTTGGTAGGCGTAAAACATTCTAGGGCAAAATTATGGCATCTTTTACGGCTTGGTTGCAAGGCGTAAATTCAACTTTTTACACCTCACTTGGGAAGAATCTTGAGGCGTAAACTTTGTTTACGCCTCAATTCTGAGGTCAAACCAAGGTGTAAACAGAGCCGCCCAAATCACAACAATCACAAAAATCTTCGTTTGGACAATAGATTTTGTTGTTGTAATCTATTGGAGTCTCCGGTAGCTCGAAATCGGTGTTTGAATCACTCATTTTGGTTGAGTGAATCAAAACTTTGAGATTTTTTCCTCTCTGTTTTTTTTTCCCTCTCCTTCTTTCTCTCTAAATAATTTCTAAAATCAAAAACAAACTGATTTTCTCTCTCTAAAATTTTTATTAACTTAACTATATAGATTATGATAATCATGATTACCACTAATCTGATGATAATCAAACACTAACACTAAACTAAATCTAAAGGGTAAAACTGTCACGTTTTATAAGGGGTTTTTGGTTTTGGGTTTTGATGACCCTATTTTGTCACCCTTTGAAGTGCCAAAGAAAAACGTGCAGTGCCAAAATCAGCGCATCACTTTAGAGCATCTCCAGACTCCGGTGGGAGAATGTGGTCTTCCTAACGGCCACGTAAGATCTATCCTACTTTTCTAAAAACTCATCCGAGAATTCTATTAGTACCGTGGGGTTAAACCCCGGAAGATCCCGTGTGAGAGAAAGATGAGTGGGACCAGTTTAACTTTTCCACTGCACCAATCCAAATGCATCCATTGCAAAGTATTGGACGTCAGATTAAATCACGAGATTTTTCTTTAGATTTAATCCGGTACATGTAGCATTACTCAAACTCATCTCCAACCGAAACTTTGTGAGGATGGGCTGAGAAAGCTCCTATTTATATGCGAGAAAACTAGATCAGCAGAGAAAAACTAGATCAGTAGTGATATATTGTATCGAACAACATAGTTTATGTCACAATTGATAGGAACTGTACCATTTGATAGAATCTACTTCAGTTCCATAGTGCCAATCTGCATGGCCAAACAAACTATTGGTTTTGCCAAACTGAAAAGGAATCTTACCAAACTAACTTCTGTTTACACAGAATATTTTGACTTTCTCGAAGCAAAAAATTCCAACTTTTTTTTTGAAGCAAGTGTTTTTTGCTTCTGGAATTTCTTTTATAATATCTAAATTGGTTGCCAAACATCCCCTACCGGGTATTGTAACAGTCGGCGTCCTTTTGACTTATCTTGACTTAGACAATATTACGGCTCTCTCTTATAAATACTTTGCACGGTAACTGTCTTTCAATTATTTCTCTCCAAAAGGCAAAAGCCCTGAACCCTAGATTCTCTTGCATCATCGCACTCTGTAAATTTTGCTCTTCGTTCAATTACTACTACATCATGGAGTATTTCAATTTTCTAACCGAAGATTTAACATTAGACATATTAGCTCGAATACCAATAGAGTCAGTTCTGGATTGCAAGCTGGTATGCAAAACTTGGAGGGATCTTGTTCGGAATCCATCATTCTCCAAGATGCACCTAGATCATCTTATTCATTCTGCTGACGAATCTGGTAAGTTGGGTTTTCTTTCTTCGACAAATTTTGCGTATTTTATATATGCTATACCAAAATTTTGTTATTTTGAGTATAATGAGAATCATGAGTTAACAACACCCATTGAGAGAATTACAAGGATTAACTTTCCTCCATTTGAAAATAATGCTGAATTTGTTTTTAATTCGTGTAAGTGGAAATTTAGCATTTGACCCTCCCCTCACTCTCCCTTACTCTCTTGACCCTGGGCCTGAGAAGGATGAGGCACATTTAATATTGAAGGTCAAGAGAGAAATATTTAGGGTCATTTGAATAAAGTATGGAAATTCTATTTTTAAGGGTATAATTGTCAATCAAATTAAATATAATATATCTCATTAACCGTACATTGGAATTTAACAAATTTTATATGTTCGGAAAGCTCTTTAAAAGACCTACACAACAAGCATAAATACGAATATCAAATTTTTATTTCCTAAAAAAAATATTATTGTCTAAATGATTCCAAAAAATTAGATGTGCATAAAGTCTTTACATCTACAAGTTGTAGCTTAGAATTCCAAAAAGGGCAAATTTCTAAAATGTCCGAAAAAAATATACCTAATTTCTATGTCGGCCACGTTTTTTTCAACTTTTCAAAAATGGCCATTCCGTTAGCTTTTCCGTCCGGACCCACCTTAAAGGTCAAATCCATTGATTTTAGTCAAGATTCCACCTCAAAATTACTTTCATATCCTTGTTAAAGATCCTCACACATCCGCCCACTAAATAGACGGTCATAGATCAATCAACCACATGTGCCAAATAACACGTGCACAGTTATCCTAAAATCAGAATAATTCACCATTATTCTTCCTTCTTTATGTCGCTTCTTTCTTCTTCCTTCTTCTTCCGCCATTACTGGTTTTTGTTGCTCCTTCTTCCTTCTTCTCTCGCCTTCTTCTTTCTTCTTCCTTCTTTTTCCGCCACAACAACCATTATACATCAAATTTTAATCAGTAAGGCTGCGTTTGGCACGACTTTAAAAGGGTGGAATTGAGGGTGGAATGGAATTGGGGGTGGAATTGGAGGAGGGAATTCCAATTCCAAGTGTTTGGCATGAGTTCTAATGGGTGGATTTCGAATTCCATAGGAGTTTAGTTTCCACCCTACATTAGAAAACCAAATCGCACCCCCCCCCCTGCGATTGAAATTTCCTTCCTTCTTTTCCACCCATATATAATCAATCTTTTCCTTCATTTCTCTTCTTCTTCCTCCATTTTTTCCTTCCTTTCTCTTCTTCTTCTTCAATCGATCCGGTAATCCCTATCTCTCTGTTTATCAATTAATTTCGTTTTCTAGGGTTTTCAACAAGAATTGTTTGTTCCTTTTCCTGTTTTTTTTATGTCGGTATTGAGAAATTTGCCCTAATTTCTAGGGTTTTCGTTTTCGTTTTCTAGGGTTTTCATCAATCAGTAGAAAGTCTGCTCGAATTGCTTATTGTGGTCTTTTCGCTTTCTCTCTTATCGTTTCATGGATCCTCAGAGAAGTTGCTGCTCCTCTCGAAATTATGTTGATTTTAGGATCAATTTCTTGCCGTAATAACCAGTGAGAAAGGGGGTTTTTGTTGTTGAAATTTGTGTGCTGTTTGTGTTGGTTTATGTCGTGAGATTCAATGGTCTGTATGGGTTTGATGTGTGCTGATTACTGTGAGATTCAAGCGTGGTGTTGGTGATGACTTCAAGAGCTAGGGAGGTTACGGAAAAGAAGAATTTCATACAGATTTTGGATTGGATTGTAACTGGAAATTTCAGGTGTAAATGGTGAGCCAATGCTGTCAGTTTTGATGCCATTCACGGGTGAGATTTCAGATGGATTTCTGGGTACGTTTCTGATGTCTGGTGTTGTCGAATTGGGCAAGAAATGGAAGTGAGTATAAGGGTTCTAAAGCTGATTGTTCATGGAGTTATGGAGCTGGTTTACATGAAGTTAGAGCGCAGATGTGTGGTGATTGGAGGCATGAATGACAACCAGGAAGAGAGTTTTGAATGCAGTTCTGCTGGTCTGTGGGTTTGCTGTTTTGGCAAGGTTTCTGTCAGGGTTTGAAGAGCAAGGAATAAGCTGCAGTAATGGAGGTATGGTGATGATACAGGGAAATAGAGCTCAGATTTGTGACCATTGTGAGCTGTGTTGGATTCAAGGGGGTCTATGGTGTTGATTGAGCTGAACTACAAAGGGGATTGCTATGATAATGAAGCTGCAGAGCTAGGATGCCGTAGTGTTGCTGTATTGATGCAGTTGGTTGTGTGGTGATTAACAGTGAGAAGGCAACAAAGAGGGTGAGTTCAGGTGCAGGATTGATGGCATTTCTTCTCTTCTGTGAGTTGTTTCCCAATTGTGTACCTATGAACTATAAGTCATCAAATTTGTAAAACTGATTTTTGAATTTCATCAATTTCATCGCATGCCAAACACCTAGAATTAGATTTCCATCCAAATTTTCCATCCATTTTAATTGTCATGCCAAACACCTAAAATTAACTGGTGGTAGTTGGAATTGAAGGTAATTGGAATTCTAGGGAATTGGAATTCCAATTCCATCGGTGCCAAACGCAGCCTAAAGGGTATTAGTATTATGATTCAAGTGTCTCAGTTAGGGTTATATGGTTTAAGGTGATCGATCGAAGAAAAAAATTCAAAGTATGATGGTAAAACATTGCTAAAACTGAGAATTAGTGGTGAAGATGGATTTCGTGGAAGATTGGGTTGTATTTAGGACTAAAATCAGCAATCATCGGGTCTGGAATTGACTTCTTTCAATTTAGGGTTTCTGTAAATTTAATTTTAGGGTTTTTAAATTGGGGCTTTTGTTTGAAACGTGAAATTTAAGGATGTAGAAACATGTAATAAGGTCTTTGAAAGTTTAATTTTATCTTGTTATAGGAGAATTGATTTTTTGGTTAGCCGAATTTGGGGAAGAAGATGCAAATACTTGGGTTTGAATTGAATTTTAGTTTTAGATGTTTCAAAGTTTGCGAATTTGTTGATATTGAGTTTGTGCATGTGTATATGGATTATGTTTTGAAACCCCTGTTAATAATGGTGATGAATCAGCTAGGGAAGAAGATGAACATGGTTGATAGTTTTTTTTCACACGAGTTAACTCGCTGCCCTAACTCGCTGTCTTAACTCATTGTGCAGTGTCGAGTCAGTTGAGTTAACATAGTTGTGTTCTTTTGTTTAACTCGCTGAGTCACTAAGTTGGATAGGAGTGATTCATTGGTTTAACTCAATGATCTAACCTTTTGAGGGTTAAAAATGTCTTTTTCATATGTTAGTTAAGTGCCACATAGGCATTTAACTTCCATTACCCCGTTTTTTGGAAAAAAAACGGTCAATATCGGTCATTCTGGAAAAGTTGAAAAAACGTGGTCATTTTAGAAATTAGCAATATGTTTTTTGGCCATTTTGAAAAATTGCCCCAAAATTAGATGTGCATATACTCTTCACATCCAATAAATGTGCATATAGTCTTTACATCTACAAGTTGTAGCTTAGAATTCCAAAAAATTAGATGTGCATTACTCTTTAGATCTAATAGATGTGCATATAGTCTTTCCATCTACAAGTTGTAGCTTAGAATTCCAAAAAATTAGATGTGCATTTACTCTTTAAATCTAATAGATGTGCATATAGTCTTTCTATCTATAAGTTGTAGCTTAGAATTCCAAAAAATTAGATGTGCATATATTCTTCACATCTATTAGTCGTAGCTTAGAATTCCAAAAAATTAGATGTGCATATACTCTTCACATCATGTTGAAGAATAAACACCATAAACACTTTCACTGAGAAATGGATAGCAGATTTAGTGAAGACAATATGCACAATCCGATCAAGATTTCTAAAAGTTTGAGTTTCATGGCAAAATAGATATCCATAGTGAAAACAACAAACAAGATATAATTATCAATTTTGATGTGAAGACAGTATGCACACAAAGATAGCAACCATCACCAATAGCATGAAAAAAAAATTCTTCGAAACATATCGACAATGGTACTTATTGTGTAGATCTCGTCGAGAGCTTTCAGAATATATAAAATTTGTACGTGAGATATTTATTTTTTCCAAAATTAGAATAAAAGTGATTTTAATATATAGGATCATATCAATAATTTATATTATTATTGTAAAAACCCTGGGGTTAAAAGAATAAAGACCAAAATTATTAGAGTCATATATATAATTTTCTCTTCGTGTAATGGGTTGATCTGTTTTTCTCAAAATTATCAGAAGCGTCTTTATCAAACTTATGCAAAGCAACTTAATAAACATGTTTGCATATCCAACCCTATCACCAAAGAATACGTTTTTCTTCCTCAAATTAAGACATATCTTGATACGGACGGTGTTGCATGGGCAAGCGGATTTGGTTATGTTTTTTCGACCAATGAGTACAAAGTTGTCGTATTAGTGTTGAACTGCAAATACGATTTTGGAGAAGTCCACATATACACTCTTGGTAGTGGCAATGGATGGAGAAAACTTGGAAAGTTCGACACTAAAACGGCCAACCATTTTTCATCGGGTGTATTTGCCAATGGAGTTCTTTATTGGATGGACTCTAAAAGAGGTACGATTGTTGCCTTCGATTTGGCTGAGGAAAAGTTTTGTGAAGATCTTGAACTACCTCCTTTGCCATCAGAGGGGAGTTACTCCAGTTATATTATGGTTGTGGATGGACATTTGTCTTTGTCTTTGATTATTCAGCTAGAGGACGATGTACATGTCAACGGACCCAGATATTACGACATATGGCAATTACAAAGGAAGAATAGTAATCATGACATGGAAGAGCGAGCGGGAAACCATGCATTCATTTGGACTAAACAGTTTAGGCATCGTGGTAGCAGACCATTAGCCATTACGAAAAACGGCGGTGTTTTAACTTACGGTGAAAACTATCTCAACATGTATGACACGAGGACATCAACCTCGAAAAGGCTTGTGGAATTCGAGGAAAAGTTTTGTCAAGTAATCCCTCACATGAACACCTTAATTTCGCTGAAAGAACTAGGGGAAAAAGATACGAAGATAATGGAGTCAGTTGAGGTTCAGGGAAGAAAAGGCCTTGAACAGTCTTTCAACCGGCTGTAGGAGGATGACACCCTGGATACCCATGTATGTATAATAAAGTGGTAATCTTCTTTTAATTTATGAAGTAATAGTCATAAAAAAAAGAAAATGTCATCTCCTTGTGAGCTCGTTCATAAATAATTTAGCTTATGTAAATTGTTTGGTTGATCTTGACCTTTTATGTAAGAAAACTAGTTTTATAACTTTTGTTGAGAAAATTGTTTCTCGACTGGCCTCCCCTGCCAATTTGCAACTCCATTGTATACAAATTTAAAAGAGGGTCACCCTCTGTGGCTCCATTCCCTTTCAAAAGAATTCTTTGTTGCCCATATTTGTAAAAGGTTAACCAATATGGTCAACTTTGCCCAATTTTCCATGTGGACTTAATTAGCATCATCAAGTTACATTACTTGGTCTTGTACTAGCTAGGCATTTTTACTTATAACAATTGTAGTTGGTTCAGTTTTCTTTGTAATTGCAGTACACATAATTTAGGTGATACACAGTAAGAAGCTTTCATATTATTGATTTTGTTAACAATAGCAGTACATTGAATTAAAGTAATGACTTTGGGTTATGGCCATATCCACAGTTTGGGTAGAAATGCCTTTTACGTCAGCTAGAATGACAACTAAGTGGTCTCATTCCAAGAGCTTGTGAACTGGTTGTTTGAGCTTGCTGACAGGCCAAGAGCAATGCAAAGTTGACTTCCATTTCAGGTGAAGTAACTGCACTGACACTGTCAAATCCTCCAGGCAACTTGCTACAACATGAAAATAAATTGTATGGATTTTGAGATGATTGTTATAGAGGGACTGGAGGCTTTAAAAGTAGTAATGAAGTTCGATGATAGCATGGAATGAAAAGAGAACTGAAATCAATATCCCTACAGCACATTTACTTTGGAATAAACTTGAGTGAAACTAAACTCGGAGCTGCAGGTTAGGTGATCCCTTTGTTGCAGAATTGGCAAACAGGTTAGGGTGTGGGGGTGTGACATTTCTGTCGGTTACTAATTTGGGAGTTCCTCCAGGAGCAAGAGCAAAATCTCACCAAAATAGTAACATGTTCAATCAAAAGCTTTTCAAGTTTTGTATGTATTTTTGTTCAAAGAGAATTGCCTGAGAATCTTCTTTCGGTGTATTAAATTTCTTTGCTGAAATCCTACTGGCAATTTAAAATAGAACTAACAGTTGGCAAAAATTCTCATTTCTTCTCTCCTGTTTCTTCAATTTTATCCCTGTTGAGTTGCCTTAACTTCCATTACCTTGGTGTTTGTGTTTTAATGTAATTTCTCTCACAAGAGAGTTCTGCTCTTCCCGTGGGGCTTTGAGCCTGACCTCTGCTTCCCTGAGTGGAGTGTCTGTTGGAGTTATCTGAAATAGATAATGGAAAATAGAAAAATTTGTGAACAAATGAAAATATTAATTTTAGGAAGCTGCTTCTTTACGAATATACAACTTTATTGATTATAAAGAAAAAACGATGAAAAGATAGTCCCTTACCTTTGATGCCTACGGCTCAATTTGTTTTCCAGTGATGGCAAGAATCCGCGAAGTAACATACTGATTCTTTTTCTACTTCTTTGTCTTGATTATGTATG
>JAJJMA010167549.1:0-12626 GCA_023529015.1 Papaver nudicaule | reverse complement strand
GGGTGTGCTGTGTAAGATCCAACCATCGGGATTTTACACAGTTACATTTTGGCGCTAGAAGAGGCTTTGGATTTGTGTTTCCTTGATTCGTTGATATGATTTGTTAATGTTCTTTCCTTTCTATATATGGTATGAATTACATGCATAACAACTCGTCGGTACTATCTCAGTTACCTTTACTCGCTATATATAGAACTTCTTATTGATTCTTCATGAGTTTTAGCTCATCCATGTTTTTCTCTGATTCTGAGTACGAGTTGAGGTGTTACTGTATGTTCTTCGTTTTTCTATATATGGTATAGCAGTAGAACTCTAGAGCTCGCCGTTATATTGCAGTGACATTTTCATACTAATTTGGGATGTTCTGCCCACCATATGATATTTCTTCATGATTTTGCTTTTGTTTTGCTATCCATGATATGATAGGTAACTCGTTATAAAGGCTCTCTTGCACAGTGTCACTAAGATTAGAAAGCATTAGAGTATTTTTAATATGCTATGGCGATGGACCTAGATTCCCGGCGACCATTTTTTGCTATTTAAGGAAATCATGCTGTGTTGAGTGCTAGTATGCTTATAAATAATGGTTGATCGGCCTGCTGGGACAATTGCATCACAAATTTCACCTTTCTCACATGAGCAGTAGGAAAATTAGTTGTTTCTAAAGAAAATTGCTATTTTGGTTATAAATTTTCAAATATAGATATATATTTTCTGGTAAGAAAAGTGTTAGTTCTGGTAGTTGGTATAAACCTCGGGTTCATAAAGAAAATTTCATCTTAAAATCCTGCTAGACTGTTTTCCAAGATGTTGGTCGTACAATCATTTTGATTTCAAAATCATAGCCACATAGGTTGTTTGGCAATTTTTGTCATGCTTAGGTCATGATCCGCCAGTCACGTGATACAAAGTTACTCTTTTTGTATTTCATTCATCAATATTCTGAAAAGTAATCCAACTAACTTATTTGGCATTTACCCACAGTACTAACAGAGCAATACTGTCAGGAAGTGTGTTTGTCTTCTTTTACAGTATCTCGGCGAATGGGTCCTAGAGGAAGAAGTGATAAAGCCCCGGCGGGTAGGCCTCCACGACACCCTATCCCTCCTACACCAACGACACTCCCCAGTGGTCGCAACACTAGAAGCAGAGCAATGGAACTAGCAGGGCCAGTGGATCCCAATGTGGCAAGCTCATCTCGCCGATCACCTATCCAGCAAGTGACTCGCCAAGAAGAACTTTACATGGAGGATATCACTCGTTTTGAGAACGCAGAAAGGTCGCCCGAGCCTAATCCAATGCTAACAAGAATCAGTAGCGCAATAGAAGCAAATGCTCACGCCGAGCAGATTGGTGGAAGAAGATTCACCCTCGGGGAAACATCGAATGCTGGGGAAGCAGCTCAGAATGCAATCGCAGGAAACAGAGTGGTAGCCAATGTTCAGCAGCAGTTGGTGCAAGGTGTCGGCGAAACACCACATGTGCCAGAAGAAGTTCCAGCAGTGGTGGCGGAACCAGTTATGGCGGTAGAAATTCCGCAAGCGGGAAGCATAAACGGAGCAGCGATAGTACCAGGAGCTACTGTAACTCGCCCAGTAGTGATAGCAGATAATACTGGATCCACAAATACTACAGAAACATTGTTGAGGCAAATTCTTGAGGCCAACAACAGGCAGGCTAATCAGTTCGAGAGGCAAATGCAATTGCAAATGGAGACAGTACTTCAGAGTCATAGAGAGCTGATGGCGGCACAGAACAAGGGTCAGGGGTCCCACTCGCATTCTACTCGCCATACTCATTCATCTCGCCATGGGTCCCATACTCATTCATCTCGTCATGAGTCTCATTCTCATACTCATTCATCTCGCCGACATGAAAAGAGTGGGACCAGCTCAACGGAAATTTCAGACTCATCGGCGAAGTATGATGAAAGAGGTAGAAGGGTAGATTTGCCTGGAAAGGATAAAGATCGTAGCAGCTCTAAGCGACGACATAAAGTTAATAAGGAGATGAAGGAGGACCTGCGCCGACTAAAAAGTAAGGTGGAAGCGTTGAGTGGATCCTCGAGGGAATCAAGATATAAGGTTGCACTTATAGAAGCACAGAAAACACCCTTTCATGATTGTATTACATATGGGTTCGTGTCTCCCAAGTATTATACACCCAAATTCACTTCCATTTATGATGGAACGGGGGATCCTACACAGCACTCAAAAGCTTATAGGCGAGATATGGCGGCGTGGGTAGGATCAGACCGATAATGTGCATGGCATTCCCTGCTACTTTGAAGGACGAAGCCCTAGCCTGGTTTGATGGGCTAGAAGAAGGAAAGATCAAATCCTTTGAGAAGCTAGAAAGCAGATTCCTGCATGCTTTTATTCAGAATAATAGAGGCCGGCCTGGTGTGGAAAGATTATTCAATGTTAAGAGAAGACCCTCGGAGACTTATAAAGTTTTTATTACAAGATGGAGAAAGGCAAGCAGCGAGGTAGGATCAGAAGTTTCAGAAAAGGAGAAGATAAGATCATTTCTTAGCGCTATGGAGACTACTGACCAGTTGTACCAGAAGTTATTTTGGAACATGCCACAGGATCTGCTGACCTTGAGGGCGATGCAAGATGAATGGTTAAGTTTTGAAGAAATTAGAGAAGAGGAGTTGCGGCTAAAGAAGGAAAGAGCAAAACAAATTCACTCGATCAACAGTTTATCGCCGGAAGACCAAGAAGAAATTAAGAAAGAGTGGTTGAAGGCAGAACAGCAGAGGTTGGCGCAGAATCCTTCATCGGCGATAGTAGTCTCCGAGGCAGGAAAGCAGCAGGTTACCGCCGAGCAACATTGGAATTCCCAGAAGCGAGAAAATCAGGATGGGCGAGACAAGCAAGATAACAGGGGAGGAAACTACGGACGAGGAGGAAGAGATAATCGGCGAAATGGGAATGGAGACAGAAGATATAATGGGGATAACAGAAAATTTGGTAGAGGCAACCAGCAACCTTTCCAAGATGCTACTTTGCCCAAGTTGCGTGTTTCTTATACAGATGCGTTTGGTCAGATTGAAAGTTCAAATTGTAGGGATGATATCCGCTATCCTTACAACAGAGGAAACCCAAGGGCCCCGCCAGCCAATACTAATTCATTCTGTCAATTCCACCAGTTTCATGGCCATACAACTGAGAATTGTACCGGCGTACAGCAAGAAGTTCATCGATTCATCCGTATGGGGAAATTTCAGGACTTCCTAGAATTACCGCCGCCACCTCCTCTCCTGGTCCAGCCAATTCAAGCCGTTCCAGTCCACACTCCAAATGTGTATGAGGTTAAGGTTGAGCGAGATTTGCTGGAGTTAGATTGCTTTTCCATTGTGCATTCAAGAATTACTAGGGATGAATTTCATGATAACGTTATGTCTCGAGTTCACAAGAGAGATAGAATGGGAAATGAGATTTGCAGTGTCGCCGCTAAGCAAGAGCCGTTGCAGGAATGGATGAAAGCATGCGTTGGGTTTTCTGCCCAAGAGATTCCACCAGAAGGAAGAAATCATAATAATCCTCTGGTTCTCACTATTCAGATGGAAGGGTTCAGGCTGCCAAAGGTGCTTATTGATCCAGGAAGTTCTGTGGATATCCTCTTTAACACCGCCTTTGAGGCGATGAGAGCAAAAGACAAGAAAATACCCTCGCCGACGGTATCCTCCTATAACATTTATGGGTTTAATGGCATTGCATCTAAGCCTAAGGGCGAGATTGAACTAAAGGTGAAAATTTGTGATGAATACTTCTTGAATACTACTCTCTGTATTGTGGATGTTGACTCGCCGTACGCTGCAATTCTGGGGAGACCATGGCTCCACAGTTTAAAAGGAGTCCCTTCTACTTATCATCAGCGCCTAAGGTTCCCACACCATTTGGAGTTGCCGAGTATGTTGGAGATTTATCAGTGGCCAAGGCGTGCAATTCAGCAGACGTGCAAATGCGAGAAAATCGAAAGGTGAAGATGGCTGAGAAAAAGAAGCTCGGTAAGGAAGCAATCAAGGAGCAAGAAATTCTAGACTTCATCGCCAACCCAACCACATATGTGCATTCAGTAAATTCAGTGGAAGACTCGGCGAAGTCAGGAGACAAGACCTTATAGCAATTAAAGGAACCATCGCCGATGGGAGAACCAGAGCTACATTTCACGGCGGTGGAACCTACAAAGGATATCAATATCGGCGATGATAAGGATCCAAAGATGGTAAAAATTGGTACCCTGCTAAACGAAGACGAGTCGGCGAGGTTACAGGCACTACTCAAGGAATATGTGGATGTCTTTGCTTGGGGCATGAACGAGATGCCAGGGATTGATCCGGCGATAGCATGTCACAAACTTGACATTGATCCAAAAGTCAGACCATTCAGGCAAAGAATTAGGAAATTGGCGCCAGCTTATAAAGAGGCTGTAGAGGCAGAAATTGACAAGATGAGGGCGTCTGGTATAATAAGACCAGTGCAGTATCCACAATGGATAGCCAACATGGTTGTGGTGCCAAAGAAAAACAAGGGAGTAAGGATTTGCATTGATTTCAGTGACCTTAACAGAGCTTGTCCCAAGAATAGCTTCCCATTGCCGAGTATTGACCAGACTGTGGATGCTACATCAGGTCACGAGTTGCTGTCGTTTATGGATGGTTATTCAGGGTATAACCAAATACCTTTGGCGGAGGAAGACCAGAGGCATACAGCTTTCTTTTCCACTAAAGGGTTATTTTGCTACACTCGAATGCCGTTTGGGCTGAAGAATGCGGGTGCCACTTATCAAGAAATGGCACAGAAAATGTTTGAGAAATGGATTGGGAAGACGATGGAAGTCTATGTCGACGACATGCTTGTCAAAAGTAAGAAGAAACAAACTCATGTGGAAGACCTAAGAGAAATATTTAATCATATGCGTGTTACTAAGCTCAAAATCAATCCAGCAAAATGTGTTTTCGGCGTGACTTCAGGAAAGTTCTTGGGATATGTCGTTACCAAGAAGGGAGTGGAAGCTGATCAAGCTAAGGTTAAAGCAATCATAGAGATGCCCTCGCCGGTCACTGTAAAAGATGTTATGCGGCTCAACGGGACTTTGGCGTCTCTCAACAGATTCATCTCCAGATTTTCCGATAAGTGCAAGCTGTTATTCCAGACATTGAAGAAAGGAGAAAAGTTCAACTGGACCGAGGCACATGAAGCTGCGTTTCAAGGCATTAAAAAGTATCTCGCCACTCTCCCAGCAATTCAACCACCCGATCACGGCGAGGAACTCAGAGTATATCTCGCCGCAACACCTTTTGCCATAAGTGCAGTGCTTGTAAGAACCAAAGGTGGAGAAACACCTATATACTATATCAGTAGAACGTTGCAAGGAGCAGAGAAGAATTATACTAAAATAGAGCAGCTGATTCTGGCTTTGGTTTTCGCATCTCAGCGATTACGTCCATATTTTCATGCTCACCCCATCGTGGTCCTCACAAAAACTCCAATAGAGTCTATCTTGCACAGCTCTCAGCGAGTGGGACGCATCGCCAAGTGGAATCAACAGATTGAACAGTTCGGCGTTCAATATGAAATACGCACGGCACAGCGGTCTCAAGTTATAGCAGATTTCCTCGCCGACTTTCCAATCGATGAAGAGGAAGAGATAGAAGAAATCCCATCCTCCTTGGATGAGCAAGAACATGAAGTACCAGATTTATTGAAGTGCAGCCCTGATGGATGGGAGGTTTATGTAGATGGTTCGTCAAATAAAGAAGGAAATGGAATTGGAGTTGTTCTTATCTCGCCAAAAGGAGCAAAGATTGTACACTCGCTGAGATTAGAATTCCCGGCGACTAACAATGAGGCAGAGTATGAAGCAGTCATTCATGCAATGCGGATACTCATAGAGATGAAAGTTAGCAATGTTAGATTGACAAGTGATTCTCAGCTGGTGATTCGGCAAATATCTGGACGATATCAGACCACAGACCCATCTATGCAGAAGTATCTAAAACTTGCTAGGGAGTATGCCCAGAGGATTACTGGTATCAAGTTTCGCCACATCTGCAGAAAAGATAATAGGCACGCCGATGCATTGGCGTTTATTTCCTCAATGATGACGGACCCAAATGTTCCTTCAATAGCTATCGAAAGGGTAATGCAGCCATCAGTAACAGCACCAAGGCAATGGGAAGTATTAACAACAAATGTCGAAGAATCAGCAGAAACGGATTGGAGATCGCCGATACAGTACTATTTGGACCACTTAACCTTGCCAGGAAACCAAATTCTGGCTCATCAGATCATCAGTCGCTCGGCGAACTATGAACTCCGAGATGGAATCTTATATCGCCGGTCATTCTCTGGACCACTTCTGCGATGTGTATCAAGAGAGGAAGGTAATAAATTATTAAAGGAGATTCATGAAGGAGACTGTGGAAATCATGGTGGCCAAAGAGCTTTAGCCTTGAAGGTCAGAATGCAAGGATATTACTGGCCTTGGATGAATACAGATGCAAAGGAATATGTTCAGCGATGCAAACCATGCCAGCTGTATGGAAGAAGAATTAAAGCGCCGGCAACATCTTTAAACTCTGTGCTTAGCCCTTGGCCTTTCGCCAAGTGGGGCATTGACATTATTGGTCCATTAACCACAGGCTCCGGACAACGGAAATATATTATTGTGGCAACGGATTATTTCACTAAATGGTGTGAAGCTAAAGCTATCAGGAAGAAGACAGGACAGGAAGTATTCACATTCATCTGGGAGAACATATTTTGCAGATTTGGTGTACCGGCGGAGATATGTACCGATAATGGGAAAGAGCTAGTCGGCGACAATATAAGAAAGTTACTCGCCCATTACAGTGTTAAACTGGGAAAATCAACTCCCTTATATCCTCAGAGTAATGGCCAAGCAGAAGCCACCAATAAGACTATTGGAATGGGAGTGAAGAAAAGATTGGAAAAGCACAAAAAGGCATGGTGTGAGCATTTACACAATGTTTTGTGGTCATATAGAACTACGGTTCGAGAAGCAACTGGGGCATCTCCTTTCTTACTTACTTTCGGCGCTGAGGCAGTACTCCCATCTGAAGTAATTCTGCCCACTACAAAGCATGAAGCATGGGAAAAGAATCTGAATACAGATCTAATCCTAGCCAAGCTTGATGACTTAGAAGAGCAGCGGTTGATCGCCCTTACTCACATGGAGAATTACCATCGGCGGTTAGCAAGAGAATATAACAAGCGAGTGATTCCAAGAGAATATTCACCCGGCGAGCTGGTGCTCCGAGAAGTTCCTCCATCTCAACGAGAAGGGTGCAGGAAGTTGGAACCTGTGTGGGACGACCCTTATGTCGTCAAAAGAGTGGCTGGACCAGGAGCGTATGTGCTGATTGATGAGCATGGCGTGCAACTCGAGCATCCTTGGAACGCCAGGTTCCTTAAGAAGTACTATCCTTGAGGGATATCATGTAAAATCCGAAGTCTTGGGCGGGCATAATACCCAAGAAATCTTATTAGCTTGTGTAAAATAGCAGCGAATAAGATCCGGGGACGTAGGTTTGCTATCATGCGCCGAACCCCGTTAACAAATCATGGAGTCATTTGCATTTTCACTCACTGAGTAGTCTAACTGCAGTGATAAAATTTTAAAAGCTCCAAGAGCACGGCAGCTGAGGCAAAGTACTCAGTCGCAGGCTATAAAAGCCAAATGCAAAGGCTCAAATACCCAAGGCAATAAATGCCATATAAAACCCTGATCAGGTACTAAGGCCAAGTGCCATCAATAAAGGCATAATGCCCAAATCAACTAAGAGCCAAAACCTCTTACGCCGAAAGTTTATTACCGACGAGTGAATGCCCTTATCGCAATGGTTAGTCCAACCCAGGCTAGTTGTAAGACCAGTCGTGTTACTTGTTGATCTGTAAGTGTTTGTAAGGAAATAAGAACCCTTTTGCTGTAGCATCACATCGACGGTTCCGTTGGTGTGTTAATCCGTCTACGCCATAGCATCACTCCTGGCGGAGTGTATTGAAGTCTATGAGGGCAACCCATTCTACTTATATTAGATCGCCGACGGGCACAAGTAATGGTTACGGCTGGGGTCTACCCTGCTGCTCTAATAAATTGTTAGTTCAATGGTCCAGAAATTGCTGGCCGTGCGAGGGACAGGGCTTCACTCTTCGGCAAGGTTAAGTCTTTGAAGACAAGATAGCAGAAAACATGTCCAGTATAACAAAGGAAAATGGCGCATTGAAAGCGAAACAGATATCATTAAACATAAAAAACAACATTTACCTAAACAGCGTTCAGAGAAAAGGGGTTCATTGCAGGAAAGTCAAAGAGAGCAAAAAAGATACAAAAACTAAAGGAAACAACAATCTATCTACCCCAGCATCTAGAAAACAGAAGTAAAGTTACTCTAACACCTAGGATCCGCAAAAGGACTCTTGGGAGTAGGAGGCTTGTCCTGATCATTGTCGCCGAGAAGATCGGCGCTTATGTCGCCCGTCCCACTATCATCAGGATGACAAACATTTTTAACAGTTCCAGCAGCATTAGGCTCGCCAAGATTTCCCGTGCTTTGCTCGTCGACAATAACAATTACCTCCTTACTTAGCTCGGCGACTGGTTGACTAGCATTAACAGTCGCCGTTCCTGAAGTCTGCCCAACAACCTTTTCAGCAAAAGCAATAAGGGATAGATTTTGTCCCTTGGGAATGTCATTTTCAGCTTCTTCTTCTGAGCTTTCTTCCTCAGACCACTGCTCTTCTTCCTTCTCTTCTTCATTTTCTTCCTCTCCCAGCACTTCTTTTCCTTTGGTGCTTGCCTCCGCTTGCGTGGCGAGCTGTTCTGGGGTAGGTCGTTGATAGGCCAAAGGAATCTCCACATTATACTGAGGCAAGAATTTGTAAGAAAAATCCTGGGCGCCGATGAAGGCAGCACTGATAACATCATCCTTGTGACGCTTCTCCCAGTATTGGACATCATCCATAGCATCGGCGAGCTCAATTTGAATACCATCTCGGGCACTCTCCAAATCTTGAATCTTGCCAGCACAAGAGGCATGGTCAAGAAGTTGCTTGTTCAGCTCGGCGAGTTGCCCAGCACAGGATTCATGCTCTTTGAGCTTTTCAGACAACTCGTCTATCTTGTTGGGACAGAGCTGGTGCTCCTTGAGCTGATCAGAAAGATCCTGGACCTTCATCTCCAGTTCATGGCAACCTTTGATAATCTCTTGCTGCTGATCTGCTTCATTCCTTAGCTTTTGGATGGTGGCTGAGGCAAAGAAAGAGAAAGATATAGTAAAGAAGATGGAAAATAAACGTAAGCGTGATAAGTTATAAATAAACCCTATAAAAAGCTACCTTCTAGGTTGCGGACATGTTCTCGCATACCCTCTCGTGCTTCCGTAAACTGAGCCATATGGTACTCAAAGTTTTCGTTAGCACACGGACCTAACATTTGTTCTATACGGCGTTGTTGGTCGGAGCATTGCTTGTATAATTCGATCGTTAAGTTTTCACGCCTCTCTGCCATATCCTTCCAGCGCTGAATCTGAAACTCGGCGGTCTCTTTCTCTGTGCTCAGGCTAATAACTTGTGTAGCCAACTTATCAGCTCTAGATTTTTCCTCTTTCCAGAGAAAGGAAGCCCGTTTATGACCAGTCTCGGCTTCTGTCTTGGCAGCGAGGTCAAGTTCCTCTCGGCGAAGTGCCTCATCACGTTGGTTGGTCATTTGGCCTAATTCTGAGCGAGTAGCTTGATAAGTATCACAGAGATTTCTTATAATATCAACGTCTTGATCCAACTCTCGGCGACACCATTTAAGGTCCTTAATGAAAGTGAATAACTGATTACACTGCTTAAGGTTGCTATTACTAAGTCTCTCGATTTCGGATTCAGCTCGCCTAAGCCTATCATCATCGGAGGAATGGCAACCTTGGAGGGCAGGAAATCTAAGGGTCGGCGAAAGAAGCAAAACGAATAATGGAGCAACTAAACAAAAAATATATGAAGAAAACTTACTCTGCTGGGTGGTGACGATTAGGCTTCGGGCTCTGGCCTCGTTCTTTAATCTCCCAATTTCTAGACCACGTACCTCGGCCTCATGTTGCAGATGACAGATTTGATTTCTGAGGTTAATGTTCTCACGGCCAAGACCTTCAAGGGCCGAGCCAACACTCAAACAGTGGTGGAAATGCTGAAAATACACAGAATAAGCATAAGTCACAAACAATGGCAAGAACTAGAAAAGATGCAATTCCACAAAATACTCACCATATTGAAAAGGTTGAAATGTTCCTGATAAGGAATAACATCTGCAGCCGTATGAAACTTTGGGTGATGCACAAACCCAGGGCGACTATATTGAGCCAGAGTCTCATAATATTCATGATCTGTGCAGTCATCCGCTACACTAAGCTTATCAAAAGCCTCGGCGAGCATGTTAGGAGCAGTTACTTGCAAGCATCCAGGCCCCTTAGCTGGCTGAGGAACAAGGGGATGCCGAGGCATCCTATCGAGAACAACTAAGCCGGCGAGGTGTGATTCAAGTGCAGAAACATCTGCAGAATGTTGAGTAGAAGGCATATCGGGTCTCTTAGAAGAAGAAGAGGGCTTGGAGGTATCTTGACCACTAGATGTGGGCGGTACATCCACATCCATGTCAAAATGATCATTATTCTTGGGGAAAGACTCAGAATCTTGATTCAGGTCCTCCACATTTTCAGTACTAGGAGGATTGGAAGAATCATTCTTTGCAGACTGGATGATGGGTATATCGGAGCTATCCTTGACAGAGTGGTCGCCGACGATCTCTGGAATTTCCTGGATAGGAGTAGTTTCTTTGACAGGTACAGAAGGAGTTGATGGAGGAGGCAGACTCTTAGCAGCGAGTTGACGGAGTTCTTCAGCTACTTCGCCGGGAGATGGCCTAGGTTTCTTTGGGCGCTGCAAATCGAATATCATCAAAGATACATCTATCAGATCTTGGAACAAGCAGAGGCAAATATAGATATATATTTTAAAAATATATTGGCATATATTTTTAAAATAAGTTTAAGTAAAGTGCTTGTTTCTAGATCTTCAGTTGGATCTTTGCTAACATGGAAATAACTCTGGCAAGAACATAGATATATATTTACCTGGGAAGCACCGGCGGCAGTAGTATCTTCTCGCCCTCTCTTTGCCCCAGCAACAGCATCAGCCGAAAGTTTGACGTAGCCTTTATCTTCTGTCCGGAGAAATTTACCATCCTCATCCTTGGCGTATTTGTCAGCATCAGGCCAGACTACATTCCAGAATGTATGCTTGGCAAGATGGGAGTGCTCAGGCAAGAAAGCTTCTCGGATTTTGGTTTTTTCCTCATCCTCCCAGCCGAGTAACCAAGGACCGTCGACGAGACAGGGAAGATTAGAAAAGTCGCCCTCAGAGCTGTGACGAACGGATGGTTTGTCCTTAGTACTGGTGATCTCGACATCGGCGAGTAACAAGGCTGTAGCAGGTTTGGGGGCAAATCGAACAGCCCAAGGATCAGTTTTTCTGTTGCAAGAAGCCACAGAGTATTGTTCAAGAAAGTTCTTCACTGTAAACTCCTCAGGTTTGTGAGCTTCCAGGTTGGCGAGCGAGGGATAGTTTGTTTTGCCCTCTCGGCGCAGGCTCCATTCATTCATCACTCGGATAGCATTACCCGTTAGTTGGAAGGGACTTCTGTTAATCGCCGCAAGAAGATCAACGATAAAAGTATTATTTGGGTTGTAGAGAGGAAACTTTAGCCCAGCCTTCAGCTGACCAAAGGCGACAGTTGCCCAGGTATTACTTGTCTCGGATCGAAGAAGATCGTCGACAGATAATAGATCAGATGCTTTCTTTGTCTCAGGCAGAGAATGGATTTTGGGGTTGAGGTACTCTACCTTGTAATGAGCACAATAGCCAGGCCAATCGGTATTCCAGTGAGGTACCTTTGGGTCAGAGGACTTTGTTTTGCTAGCCGTGCTTTTAGACTTGGAGGGTTTTGGAGCCATTAAAGCAGGTTGAAGATTGCCGGAGAAGACGAAGATTGGTGGTTTCCGGTTAAAAATTGCCGGAGAAGATGAAGAAGGGTGGTTATTGGTGACGGAAAATAAAGAGAAAGGAGTCTGAAGCAGAAATCAGCGTAAAGGAATTGTTGTGAAACCAAGAAAAAAAAAGAGAAACAACAGCAGTAAGGGAAACCTTAAGATTGAGAGGAAAAAGAAAGAAGATGAAAGGTTTTGAATGCAGCAGCAGAAAGATTAGGGTTTTGAGAAAAAACTCGTAAAGAAGGAAGCAGATGTGGAGCCGAGTATTTATATGGGTTTAGGGAAGAGTAACCGGCGATAACGGTTATGAGCTGTAGTGGAAGTAATGGAAGTAATGGGCGAAAACGGTTACCAGTCGTAAAGTGAAGCTACGCATGGAAGACACGTGGAGTAACTGATGCATGCTAGCGGACGTGTGGCGTGAAGAAAGGCTAGTGGAGAATGTGGGGCGGTATTTTCGGCGAGTATGAAAGTTTCATCCCCGGCGACTAAAGTCTTAGGAGATGAAAGAGGCAAAATGTAAGGGTAGAAAATACCTATCCCATATAAAAGCATCCTAGATGAG
>JAJJMA010167545.1:0-11851 GCA_023529015.1 Papaver nudicaule | reverse complement strand
ACATCTTGTTTGTCTACCTTTTAACCTTATATGCACCCTACTTATTCGTAACAGCAATAAATCAAACTAGTTGTGTCGATTATAGAGAAGATGAAGATACAAGGGTGGTGGAGGTGGTGCCACATCACTCTATTAATTCTCTACGCTCATGAACACGGTCGGTCTCATAATTTCTGTACTAATCTACTTACCGGAGATGTACACAACTGTCGATTGACTTCTGCAATTTACGGGTATCTTCCCTGCAACTTACTTCTGGCTTTGGAAAATCTAATTGCCTGGCCATCATTGATCAGAACTAAATGTGAACACGGAGAAACTATGGTGGCGAAAATGCTACATAACCCCCACTTTCCCTCCCCCAAAACTCGTGGTCCATACTCCATAGTACTTGCTCAAATTGAAAGACGGGTAGGACACAATTGCAGCACTCCGCAGCACTCCAAAGTCAACTTTTTAACCTTACTCCTCCAGAGTCTTCCATTTGGCACTCTTTTGTTAAAAGACAGAAGAGCCTCACAATGGTAAAACAAAATACCCTGTTCGACGAAATTCCTCATCTACGACTACCAGTCTTTCTCCAGTACCACGTCCCCAAAAAATTTATATGTCCATTTCCTACTGGTTGGCATCATCTAAAATCTCAATTATGAAACGATTAGCCTTTAATCCGAGTAGGAAGTGTTTTCGCCTTTCTCCGACCGGAAATCCAGCTGTGGTTGACTTGTTGGTCAACTCAGATCTATTCCCGTTGCAGTTAAGCTTACTCTTTGTTTATGGTGTTCTTCTTTAGATGTTTTCAAAGGTTACTCAGCTAACCAGATTCTATTTCATTGGGCAGACATTATAAGGCCATAGTTAGCTGTAGTCTTCTTCGATGGGAGTTCTTATGAACTGTTTGTGTAAATACTCTGTACATATTTTTTTACCTGATCAATACATCCTTCTTAATTCTAAAAAAAAATCTATTCCCGTTTCACCACTTCCTTTAAAAAAGGACAAATACTGTTAAGCTCCCACACGAGCGTTGATCTAAAATTTTCGGAATCTGGTGCTGATTCATTTACTACTACTACTGCATAGTTTTGCCAGTTCATTCCTCCTTTGTACAGCTCTGAAGTTTCATTACCTTCTACACCAACCAACTACACTAGAAGAACGAAACACAACAAGAAACAGAAACATAGGAGAAAGGAGAGAAAAGGAAAAAAGAGAGAAAAAAAAAAAAAAGGTAGACATAAATACTTACTACTACTACTACTAAAGCGACGCCATTCTTGACTCTTATTATTAATAGTTATTAGTATTACTTACTGGTGTTCACTGGTGACTGATTCTCGGATGATGGCAATAGATTTTATTATTCATACGAGTTATGAATCATTTATCTCGATTCTTAGGTCAAAACTCCTCCTCTAAAAAGAAAATGAATCTGAAACAGAAACCAGCGCCAAGACTTGATCGAAGAAATGCTAAAAAATACTGCGAGTTTGATGAAAGAGGAGCTGCTTCTACATCCTTTTCCGCTTCCTTATCAGAAGACGAAGATTATTCATCTATTCTGAAAACTCATTCGCTCGATGTTTATCCAGATCGTACTACTAGTTTCCGAATTGGAGGTAGTGAAGCTGGTGAAATTGATAGGATTTGTTTGAGTTTAGGGCTTTCTGGTCCTGAGGAGTTTTCGATTTCTACTTTCGATTGGAACGAGAGTAAAGCCAAAGCCAATTCTTCGTCTGATCTTCTTTCTAATTCCGATTCTCATTTTTATCATGTCAAGAGTAGTCTTGTTAGTAATAGAAATAGTATTGATACCAAATTGGAGAACAGGAAAAAGGTTGATGCTGTTGTTGATAGTTTAAATAGTGAATTACAAAGGGTTAGGGTTACGGATGATGCGATTTGTTCTTCTTCGTCTACTGTTGTAAATCCTGGTTCTTCAATTCGGGAGGGTGCTGTAGCAGTAATAGTAGGAGGTGGTGGAGGTGGAAATGGGGGAATTAAGGGTGTTCGACCACCTCTTCTCGCTCCTCCACCTTTCCTTGCTCCTCCGCCTTCCATGTCCCTCCCAGTTCATCTTAATTCAGGATCAACTTGGGATCTGGTGAATTCTTTTGCTCCTGAAGATAATAACTACAATAGTAATATGAGCAACGGCAGAAGAGGTTCGTCTTCAGGAGTTCACGTTGAAGCAAACTCTTCAGATGAAGATGAACAAGAAGAGGTGGAAATTGGTAGAACAGCCATTGTTACCGATAGGGATGAGGAATTAAACCGGGAAAGACTAGGAGAGACTGATTCTTCTGGCTTCACCACGTCAAATGATGAAGATTCTTCAAGTACAACCACGGAACAAAACATTATTTCACCTAATGGTATGTGCAGACGAAACATTAGGTCGTGGACTAGAGGCACTTTTCTAGGAAGCGGTTCTTACGGAACAGTGTATGAAGCATACAGTGAGTAAGTATTCTGCCTTTCACAACTTTATCCTTTTGATTTTACTCTTTCATACATAGTTGTCATTCTATAGTTTGCTCTAGCCTATAGAAAATTTGAATATGTTCACTTAGTCACAAATCATAGAGGATAGTGCACTTGCGTATGAAGATAAGTGCACTGTTTACTAATATTGCATTTTGCTTGATTTGTTTATCTCAATTGCTTTGTACCCCCAGATTCTAAGCTCTTAGTATCTCTAATTAATGCTTTGCCTATTAAATTAACTAAGCCAGTAAAGTTTAGTTCACACAAAATGAAAATTACACTGAATTTGATTTTAAAGTACAAACCTGCCCTTCCTATATTACTTGGTTTCAACGATCAGGTGCACAGGGGTAAACTTTAAGTCTAGTACAAGTAAAATCTCCCAGTTGCATGTGTCAACTTGCTCAAGTTCTTGTGGTGCTAAGCATGTCATTCCACATTTGTAGCTCCATACCCATTTGTAGCCAATCCAGAATATCATGCTTTCAACACCAGATACATATGGCGCTTCCCGACATGCCACCCTAGGCTCAGACAGGACAAATTGCAACATGGCTAAAAAAAATTAAATGTTCTTGTACAACTGCTTCTGTTTATTAGGTATGAATTAAGTCATGACCCAACTTACCAATGTCTGAAACAGAGATGTCTAAGTGCAACATAAACACACAACGCGACATCCAAATAATTTATACTTTTCTTACTCTTGTTACATAGTTGAATATGCTTGGGAACACAATGTTCCAGATGACAATAGTCATTAAGATGCATAATTAAGATGCATAATTATAACAATAGTCATTGTTTATCTTTCACCCGGATTTTCTGAAACAACTTTTCTTGCTCCGAGAAGTAAAAAGTTTGTTCGGTATATGATTCCGAAGCGCTTTTGCAACCAGAGTTCATCACACCACTTTTTGTCTGCAGTGACGGGTCTTGGTTTGCTGTAAAAGAGGTCTCTTTACTCGATCAAGGAAACCAGGGAAGGCAAAGTATATACCAACTCGAGCAGGTTAGACATTTAGATAATCTTTAACGAGATTTATTTTCTTGCATCCAACACATTACCCCTAATTAGGTAGTGCTTTTTCATTCAATGGTTTTTCACTCTGGCTTCTGACTTATTGCTTCAGGAGATCGCACTGCTAAGTCAGTTCGAGCATGAAAACATTGTTCAATATCTTGGAACAGACAAGGTAATGCTTCTTGTATATTAGGTTGGTGTGTGGTTTATTGAATTTTTATTGCATAACTATTTGTACAAAGTGAGCATCCTGTACGGTTTTTTTTTTTTTTTTTTTTTGCACTTGCTAATCGTCTTTACGCCAGAATGTGATATACTGTTGTACTGAGGAATGATAGACTGAAGTACTAAACGACAACATATTTTCTAATTAGACGCCCCACTTTTGTTTAAAATTGGATTTTAGTTGATTAATAAGTCAACTCAAGGCCACTTTGGCAGGGTAGTCAGTGTTCATCCATATCTAATATATTCTTAGCAGAGACTATATTCGTATATATTAAATAGATTTTAAAACTAATAATGTAAAGAGGGAGGATCCACTTACAATCTTATTACAAAGATCTACATTCCAACCGAACATATCCTTAAAATATTAGCTTCAAATCCAAAGCTGTTTGGTTTTTATGAAAAGATGACGGCGAAACTGTGAGATAGTGTGATAATAAGATTGTGAGTGGATCCTCCCTCTAATATAAATAGTCGAGAATAGGGGTGTTACAAATGCTTTTTACCATTTCCTGAAATGGCGTACAGATGCTCCCTTGCTATTTCCTGAAATATTATAGTTAATAAAGTGCAATTATTACATACTAATTTTTCAGGCTGAAGGTAAACTTTATATCTTCCTTGAGCTAGTTACAAAAGGTTCGCTTGCACAGTTGTATCAAAAGTATGATTTACGAGATTCTCAAGTCTCTTCGTACACAAGGCAGATACTCCGTGGATTGAGGTATCTTCATGATCAAGACGTGATTCACAGGTGATACATTTAAACTCATTATTTTATTAGTACAGTGCTTGATCCTGAGGTGCACACTCTTGTGTTACTTCCTAACACTAACACAAATTGTACAATACAATTTAACCATGAAACTTAGTTTAAACACTCCCCCTCAAGCACGTGCGTAGATATCTCGCATGCCTAGCTTGTTGAGGAAAGAGTTGATGGTAGACTTGGACCCCTTTCGTCAGAATGTCTACAATCTTGTTTTTTGTTCTTACAAAAGGAGTGCTGATAATCCCTTCATTCAACTTCTTTTTGATGAAACATCTATCCACCTTCACGTGCTTGGTTTTATCATGTTGGACTGGATTGTGAGCAATGCTTATAGCGGCCTTGTTGTCACGATATAACTTCGTAGGATCTGTAGAGCTGAATCCAATCTCCTTAAACAGTATTCTTAACTACAATAACTCACAGATTTCTTGAGCCATAGCTCTGGTACCATGTAACAGATTCTTTAGAAACAACCCACAGATTCTTCAAGTACAACATAAGGATCTAACTTTAAAATCTGAATTACAGATCTAAGCTACCGTAGGTTTCCATTCTCTCAGCTCTGGTACCATGTAACAGAGAGAGAGAGTGAATGAAAGAGTGTAAATCACCCATAGGAGAGACTCCTTTTATATATGCATGCACAATTACGATCAAAACCCGCTTTAGGGTTGGGTAAAATATCTAGTTACTGTTCCTAACACTACACTAATTGTACAGTACAGTCGAACCATGAAACTCATTTCCAAAAGTTTTATCCTATATGCATATGTAATGCAACGCATAAAAGCAATCATACACACTAGACGATATGTCAAGGCTTGTAGTATGTATTTTAGCCATACAATTATGTTCCGTTGAAGCAACTTAGTATCTGCACTCGACATGGAAATAAAAACAACAAACACGATGCCCTTAAAGTAAAGCCAAAATAAATAACATCTACCCTTGTAGCCAGTTTTCCCTCGAACATTTTGCCAATCTGTTTAAATTATTTAGTTGTTTTGTTGCACCTGCTGATGATGAGTATTTTGACTGTCATAAGATGCACCTATATAATTTTGATCCGTCTTTGTTGATGCTACTAGACCATGGTTTTATTTTGTCTGACTGTCATAAGATGTGCGCACCTATATAACTTTTATCCGTCATTGTTGATGTTACTGGACCATGGCTTTATTTTGTCTGATTACTTGAAATGTAAAGAAACTGTAAAACCACTGCTTACCTAGTAACTTTGATGGGCATCTCTTGTATTTCACTCTGATGCATCCTGCCTTCTTGCTATCATCTTCTTCTAGGGATATTAAATGTGCCAATATACTGGTAGATGCAAATGGGTCGGTAAAGCTTGCTGATTTTGGATTGGCAAAGGTTCTTCTTCCCTCTGCATGTTATATCCTTCATTTTTCTTTTTCCTATAGCTTTTGCTAAGGTCTTCAGCTTACTTACTGTTATATACCCTCAGACAACCAGATTAAACGATGTGAAATCTTCTAAAGGAACTGCTTTCTGGATGGCGCCCGAGGTTTGCATCATATATCTTCTTAACATGTTTAGTTCTATCACGTTGAACTGGATTGTGGTTGATGCTAATGACAGTCATGTTGTTGCGATACCAAATAGAATAAATTGCCTTTTCGAGTCAATTATGAGATAGTGTGTGGGTTTGGAGAGTGTGCATGAGTTTTCTAATTTCCATGTTTATTTGTCCGCAGGTTGTAAATCGAAAGAATACTGGCTATGGACTTCCAGCTGATATCTGGAGCCTTGGTTGCACAGTCTTGGAGATGTTGACTCACCAGCTTCCGTACGCTCCTCTAGAATGGGTAAGCACTGCATTTTGATAAGTTTGATGTTTCGTTCTTGACGTCTTGCTAGTTGCTTCTTAGTTGGTTCTTTTCTGGGTTTCAGTAACTGATAATCCATTGGGTTCAGTAAGAAGTCATTTTAATTTGCCTTTGCTTCTTAGTTGCTCAATTCCCATTTGACTTTAGCTTGCTGATATAGTAAGAAGCTATTTAGCTCTCCAAAGCTCACGTATTAGTATTTCGCTTCACTTGAATTTGCTCAAGGCTAATCAACAATTTCATATACATATAGTTGATACTTATTTCATAGATGATATATGAGATTGGTCCTAGCTAGTACCACATGTTGTAGTGGTGGTTACTTGTTGCAAACAAAAGTTCTTGAAGTACCTGATATAAACTTATTGTTTGATTAACCATCAACTTGAGAACTTTGATTACATGAAATTTCAGGATGCTGGTTCAATACTGTGAATCTGTGATAAACTGTTTTGATGAAAGGGAACTTGTGCAATATATTTTTGATGGTTTTTTTATGTACGAGGAGCTAGGTTTGAGATGTTAGTTAAGTTGATGGTCTAAATATACTGAAGGGCCTATTTCAAGAATCGCTTGATATCATGACAATGGAGAGATAGTTCTCACAAATTAGTTCCACTGAAAAAAAAATAGGGATGGACCTGGAGTGTTTATGTGCCTGCCTCACTAGTATTTTTGGATATTTATCACTCATTTCCTTGTGGTATCTGTCTCTCAGTAGCCAGTACTAATGAAATGTATCTGCCATTTCACATGTCTGCTATGTTCCATTTTATTTAAAATGAAGTTATGCACCCTTTTGATTCTGTGCGTTTAAAGTTTGAACAATAGTTTTCCTCTTTTTTGTCTCTCTTCTCACGACAGATGCAAGCAACTTTTCGGATTGGGAAGGGTATACCACCATCTGTTCCTGATAACCTTTCGAAAGATGCACGTGACTTCATTCTCAGGTGCTTAAAAGTTAAACCAGAAGATCGGCCAACAGCTGCTGCGCTTTTAGATCATCCATTTGTGAAGAGGTCTCTGCCAGCTTCCTCCGGTTCTGACTCTCCTTTTCATAGGAGGTGATAAGCCCATTTGTTTGTATTTCCAAATCAGAGTATCCTCGAAATAGAATCTTCTTTTTTCTTTTATCAGGCCTTTTTTTCGTTTTCTTTCTTGGTGTGTATGAGATCACAAAAAGCGCTTTGCTCATTGTATTTGGAGGCAAAAGTAGAAACCCGCAGTAAATTTGTAAAGAAAACAGTGGGGGTTGTAATTACTAATTAGACGTTAGGTTAGTTTGTATATACATTTTTTAAGAGGAGAAACCTGTCTTCTAATTGATGTTCAGTACCTCCACGGGATCATTATCGTTCAACCAGCGTGTTAAAGAGATTCAGAAGATTCAGAAAAATCAATATTTCCAACTCTGCTCATCCCACATTGCCTTTTTAGGAATTAGATTCCTAACAAAAGCTACTTGCTGAAATATGCACCCCTGTTAGAAAGCTGGATTCAACTTTCTTAATCCTATAGATATATATTTCCTTAATCTCTTGTTCATTTATCTTAATCTAACCACTGACTAGAGTTGCTCTGTAAGCCGTGCTGCATGGGGGGCTGGGACAACACTCCAGAACAAGCAAATACAGCCATAAGATTTCCATGTCAGATTCCAAAGTACGAAACAAAATAAACCCACACACGTGAGTTTCTACTAACCGCATCTGTGAAGAGGGTCCAAAATGATCAAAGACCTATTCGTTTGTGGCAGCGTTAGCTATCCATCTAAGGTTGAAACGTTGAAACTTATAGCACGTCAACACATACAAAGACTTCTCACAGACTTCTTTCGCGTGAGACCAAGCTGACTTAAATGCTCTTCCTGCTCCCTTCATTTAAGGGGAACTGCCAGCAATCCAATTTTTTTTTTTATATATATATATTTTTTTAATGGGAATGCGACTCTTACATTAAAGTGCGGAAAAAGTTACAAACTCGTTCGACATATAAGACCTCTAGTCAAGAGCAAATAAAAAAAAGTTTTTCTCAGCACTATTAAGTTGTTTAGCTGAGAAAAACTTAACTTTAGACCTTACATTCTTAACAATTTATCAACTGAAGACAAAAAGACCTATGCTTGTATTGAAAATAAACATGATCCATTAAACTAAAGACTCTGCGACACTTTTTGACGTTCACCATTGCCACCCACGGTAAAGACTCTTGCAACTTCGAATCCTCTTTCATCATAGAGACCAAATTCTTGCAGTCGTTCAGGTACAAACATTGAGAAGCTTCAGACTAGCAATCCAGTTTAAGGCCTCTATGCACGCTTTTGCTTCAACATCTAATGCCCAGTCTGCTTCAGCTCTGCACTCCCTTCTACAACATGTGTTATCACACAGAAGAATTGCATAACCCATAGTATGATCACTTGGGTTAGATGAAGCATCAAAATATATCAACCACATAATCTCTTTCCTGAAATGAGCCATCATTGTTTCTGACATTGAGAGTTATTGGACTATTAACAGGTTGGTCTTTCATATCAAGCATGATTTTATTTATTAACTTGTGAGGATCGGGTTTACAACCATCATAGTGGACATCATTTCTATAGTTCCAAATAGACCAAAGTATGAAAGCTATCTTTGCCGAGAGATCCTCTGTAATAGGATCATTCAAACATAGATGAAACCAGTTCTTAATATTGCCATTGTGGTTAAAACCGGTAATATAAGATAATAAAAAAGCAAACCAAATTTACAAAGCTTACAGGTAGGATCAATGCCTGGTATATTCTATGACCTAAAGGAAGGACTTTAGGCACCAATTTCCAACAGAAAAGGTCACTCTAGGCATAAAATGCACAGTCCATAATTTCCTCCAAAAAGAGGCATCATTAAAGTTTATATTATAATCTGTTAAGTGTTTATAAACAGATTTTGTGGTCACTTCTCCTGAAAGAGTGGATAACCACCTCAACCTATCATCAACAGAGATATCAGGAGTGATAGATAAAATTTTATTATGCAATGAAGGATCTATGTATTTAACTAACATCACACTATTCCATTTTCCATTTTAGTCCATTAATTGGTTCACAGTTTTAGGCTTGTTTTCATCAGCTATTAAAGGAGTTATATTAGTACTTTGGCATGGCAACCAATAATCATCCCATATGTCTATAGAGGTTCCATTATTAGCCTGCCAGACATAATTAGATTTTATGATTTCCAAACCCTTTTTAATACTGTTCCAAATTCAGGAATTTCTGTATTTTCTAGATCTTTTAATTGGATTAGATTTAGGGTAATATTTATGTTTTAAAACTTTAACCCAAAGATGGTCTGGGTTGTTAAGCATCCTCCAAGCTAATTTTGCTAATCGAGATAAATTATGCTTATGAGGATTCCTAATTCCCAAACCCCTACATCTTTACTAGTAGAGATGCAATCTCAAGCCTTAGTATAAATAACATGTTTTGGATCATCTTTGTTCCACCAAATGTCTTTCTGAAGCTTATTTATTTTATTAATAACTTTTTTAGGAAATGCAAGACATTGCATTTGATATGTTGGGTAAGAGGAAAGAGTGTTTCTGATCAAAACAGTTCTACCTGCCTGAGCCAGCAATCCAATTAATCAACATTATGTGTGGAAGAAACCCACTGAAAATTGGGTTTTAGGTACTTTGGATTCAAACAAGATTATATTTGAAGATGCTAGAGTCCACTTGTTCAACAAATAGAACCTTCAGGGTGAAGTCAAACTCATTCCAATAAACGAGGTTATTTTGTTATCAAGCTAGATAATGAGAAAGTGGCTAATCAACTTCTACAAGTAAGAGATTGGGAGCCGAGATTCAACCCGGAAAATCAGAGAACTTTCTCGGCAAAGACTTGGATTAAATTTTATTGGAATATTGGACAAAGGACAACTTTTTTTTTTGTGGCTAGCATTGAGGAAAATTTTTGGCAATCTATTGAGCTCCACCAAGTCCCTAAGTTTCGCTTTCACGGAAAAATTGTGGGACATTTGGTCTCAGAATGTAAATCAATCAAGAGATATGAGACTGAAGAGAGTGTGGATACTAGTGTTCCCAATGAGATCATTAAGAAGATGAAAAGAAGATCTAATAAAAGTAACGAAACTCTATCAATGGAGAAGAGACAATAAGAAATTAAGATGGATGTTCACATAAATGTTCAACATGTTATGGAAGGGGCAAGCACCTCTTCAACTGATCCTTCTATTCCCCAGGATTTGAAACCCATCACATATTTCAAAGTGTGGAAAAAAATGAGGAATTTTTTACAAGTCGTTTAACAATGAAAGATTCAGAGATTAGCTTCAACAAACCGGCTTCGTCCGAGCCTATTCATGGATAAATTTAAAAATTGTCTTTCTAACTACAAAAAAGAAGAATTACCCAAAAACGTTTTTTTATCCTAATAAGATTTCAGTTGCTGGTCTCGAAGAGTTGGGTTCGATTATGGGATTAGGTATTCGTCTTTGAAGAAAGATTGTCAAGGAATGCTCGGTGACCTTGTGAAACATATACTTGACCCTTGTCCCTTGAGGTTGTGGAAGAGTCTCCTTTCTATTAGCTTCTTGTTTCTTGTGATGGTGTGCAAGTTTGCAGTTTCAAAAGTTATAAAGTACGACAAGCTATATTTTCTTGCGTATATATATTTTCTATTTTTTTAATAGTTTTTTTCTTTGTTCTTTCGCTTTTTTGAACTATTTTATCTTCTTCAGTGTATCCATCAGCACACGACTTGTGTTCCCTTTAATATATTTACATTTGCTGATAAAAAAAATATGGCCGGACCGAATGATAGGGCTCTTCTTGTATGTGTTAATACCAAAAAATATCGATGGCTACGTGGCACTCACCTAAGGCTCGGGGCACGGTATAAAAAAGAAGACGAAGTAGAAAATCCGTCTTCCACGCGCTTTACCCCATCTGGAGGGATGAAGGGAACCGAGGGTCATGATGAACCTATTCTAGGTAGGTCTGAGCATGAAGGACGCGTGTTGAAGATGTTACCCCTCAAGCCTATACTACGACAGGAGGATAGGGAGACGTGTCGAACACCAAGTGGATACCCCAGCGGTGATGAGTCACCAAAGGAGAAGAACCAGCGCATCAAGAGCATCGAAGAGGTTAAACAACGAAGATAGATTTTGCTGAGGAGGTGTCGATTCAGGAGTGGGCAATCAAGGCTGTGCAAGAAGTCCAGTTGTTGACAAACGACATCAAATGAAGAAGGAACCAAGTGTAGTAAAATCCGACACCTCCATAAACTACTATAAATACCCCACTCCACTGAGAGGGAGGGAGTCGATAAAAATTTAGGAGATACGCTGAGGAAATACTCACTATCTGTTAGTCCACCCACAATATTGTAATGAAGAATAGTATGAATATCAATAGGAGCAATAACTTTCCCCGAGGATGTAGGCACACAACGTGCTGAACCTCGTTATATTGGTGTGTCAT
>JAJJMA010167544.1:0-10671 GCA_023529015.1 Papaver nudicaule | reverse complement strand
CCTTTCTGTATCGTTTTTACCATTTCTATCATACCAATAGTCTATGAAGTTGTTTATATGATCCGGAGGTATTTTTGGATTCCCGTCTTTGCATTTGTCACATTTGTGATAATATGTATATGTAGAGTATGTTGGATTGTCTCTTGAAATTGACCATAACGGTGAACGCGTACATGAACGCGCACATGTGTTTATATGGCATTTCAGAGAACGAGCAAAAGTCTATATGAACGCGTTCATGAACGCGTACATACAAGTTCCTGAATTCTCCTGAAATCTCCTGAACTCTATTGACTGCTCTATGAACGCGTACATATAAGCCATGAGAAAACATCCACACTTTTATATCATTGAAGTTTTCGGTCTAGGCATCGGACTCGTCATTACTTGGCCGATGGATTCAACAACTTAATTCAAGCGATGTTCAAACAAAGTATTTGAACCATAAGTCGCAAAGAGATGTCCAAACAAGTATTGGACCAGAAGTCGCGAACCTTCAAGCAAGGTTGAGTCTTCTTTAACTTTTGGCTTAATCCAAAGTTCATAGAAGATTGAGAATGGGTCATCAAGTTATGGACCTTCTTGGTTCCGGAACTTACTTGAGCCCTACTCAAGGTTGCTTAAACTTTAAGCAAAGCCTCCCTTGATGATCACTATAAATAGATGACCTTCTGCAAGATACAATCTCAATCCTCTACACATCTGTGTATCCTTGCATAAAGGTTGGTTGTCATCTCGAAGTCCTTTTGGACTACGACTATTGTAAGACTTCACTTGAGGATCGTGAAGCACTGGTCGGAAGTAAATTTCATCATGTATCTTGGGTCGATTGAATATTTTCAATCTTATCACGACCAAGATTTGATATAAACTTTGTAAGGTAGATCTTGAATCGTAAACCCTAGAAGTTCCCAACGCATATTCACGAACTAGGTTTCATACTAAGTTCGTCTCGCGTTTGGAGGTAAAGTTGTTTAGGCTAGATCAATAAGCCCTATTCAACATATCGATTTCCATTAACCTTGACTTTAAGTCTAAAGGAAATCACAATCGTATTCTTGTTTGATTACTTGGATACTTTTAGGCGTCCTGTTAGAGGCAGGGTAGCGCTAGTCTTCACGAAGGGAAGTGGAGCAACTCCTAGGCCTGTAAAGGACGTCAGCTAGGGGAATCAAGTACGTAGGCTACTGCGGGAGCCAAGAGACATAGGAGAACATTGGTAGTTGAATTGCTTGTAGGGTGAATTCAGTATCGATACAGTCCAGTCCGAAGTCTGAGAGTAGGCTAGCGTCTGTATACCGTTCATACTAAGGGTGTTCACATCTGGATGAGGTCACGGGGTTTTTCTGCTAGGTTTGCAGTTTCCTCGTTAACAAAATTCTGGTGTCTTGCATTAACTTTTCCTTCCGCATTATATTGTCTTATCTATATAATTGAAGTAATTGCAAGTTAGTTGATTCATAACCTTTGATTGAATCCATCTCTGTTGAGATCTACAAGAACTACGTTCTTGTTAGGGTTTGGTTCTCTGAACTATACTCAGGTTGTTGTTTGAATATTGATTTGTGAGATCGTTCAAACAACTATAATCAACTAGGTTCACGAAAACTAAAAGTTGGTGGTGTATCTCGGTATCCCCGCTTTTTTACTAGGACTTTGAAGGAGTGACACCAATGAAAAGGGAAACACTTAAAGTACAAACAACACTACCATCTCATCATGGATTTTCTCGTATCAAGACATGTAGATTGAGTTAGTTTCTTCATGTTATTTTAGTTTCTATGGTTAACTATGCTTTGGTGGATGTAATATGGGGTTATCTATGTAATGCAATGATTTTATGAATGATTAAGTTGGTATTTAACATAAACAGTGCAAGTTTCGGCTCATAAAGTGAGAAATAGTCCCAGCCGAAACTTACAAAATACTTGAAATTAAAAACTAGAGAATTCGGCCCGCAAAACAGAATACAGAACCAAGCCGAAACTACAAACCAGTTTCGGCTTGTTACCGAAAAGTTTAAAGACATCCGAAACAAGTCTCGGCTCATTCGACAAGAAGTAATAATGAGCCGAAACTGTCAATATGGCTTGCATGTGAGCATTTATGGTGTTTCGGCTCATAAGGAAAAAAAGGATACTGAGCCGAAACTGCCACTGTCCATCTCAACGGCACCATTGAGAGCCGACATTCATATCTTCAAGTCCTACGTTCAAGTCCGGGATCCCTTCCTTGTCTTCTTCAAGTCCTATTTTCAAATCCCGCACTTCTTCACAGTCACTGTCGTAACCGGTTTGTTCCAAACCGGTTTCTTCCAAAGTTCTTCTTAGTCGCGACATATGAACCTCGTCATCCCATCTTTGAAGGCCTTTTTGCATATCTTTGAAATATTCACCGTCACTTAAATTAACGGTAACGGTTTCACGCGCAATCTTCATGTGGTGCTCCTTCCAAATCTCCATTTCCATGAAGTAATCCTCACACCAATCCCCCGAGTAGTTGGGGTTGTAACCCTGCCAATAAGCACCATACGACAAGGGAGGTAATGGACAACCCCACTTGAGCTTGAGACCGATGAAATGATTCTTTTCAACAAATTCAATAAATAGTCTTCTATCCCTCAAACCTTCTTCAAAAGGAACTCCCGGCGGTGCATAAGTTTCACTAAACGCAAAGGATAAATTGTGGACGATGCAATGAAATATCTCCGCTATGAGGAAACCACAAATGGGAAATTGCATCCAATATTCCCTTATAAGCTCCTCACTACCAATTAGACGCTCTCTCATGTTCTCATACTCCTCTTCTACTCCTTCGTCGCCTTTATACCCCCCTCTTAACATTGTGTAGTAAAGTTCACAGTTGCGTTCCAATGTTTGTAACATATTCTCGCGAATATACTTGCATTGGTCTCCATTGTGCCTATCTTCCAAAGTGAAAGGTCCCAATTGCCTTGCCACAACGTGAAAACCACAATTACCAACTTTTGGGACATCCTCTATGCTTTCAATGTGGTAAAGGATGATCGGTGGAAGCCAAGTCAAATAATCGGATTTCGGGGCAACATTGTTTAATTTACCTTCATCTCATCCCCATGTTGCTATGTTACTCTTCGGTAAAGACTCGGTTTCCTTCCCCTTCCCCTTATTTGGCAAAGCCACCTTTCCCTTGGATTCTAAAGTCACCTTCTCTTTCTTTGCCAAAATACCCTTTCCCTTACTCCTAAGTACTTTGTTGTTGTGGAAGTGTTGAAGTTGCAAGTGTCAAGGCATCACTCGATGACGCTCAATCTCTAGTTAAACGACTTCTCTTACTTGGATTACTATCGCCTACCTCCATCCCCACCTTCAACAATGCTTTCCTTTATGCATCATACTTAGCTTAGACGTGTTCAATTCCGGATAGATCTCTATACGTTGCCAATAGAAAGTTGAGCCTTCGTTGTTTCTTTTTTGTAACCTTGGTACTTTGCCTACCCCTTTCTTCTCCTTCGATCGGTTCCAAAACATCTTCAATGGTACTGTTCCAATAATGGCTTCAATCTATCCATTATTCTTTGCTTTTCGATACCGTTCATGACATCATACCTCTCCATAAGCAATCTTCCAAATGGTGTGTTCACAAACCCTTCCACTACGTGATCGGTAAGACGAGGATAAAAACTTAATTGCTTCCAATGAGGATCTATGGCATCCAAAGGTATTATTTTATCCCTATACCCGGCACACTTATGTCGACATGGAAGTCCCATTGTTATCTTTATCGGACAATTGCAATTGTCTGTCGGTTGATACTCATATTTCTCCGACAACCCGGCTTCAACCATCACCTTTTCAACGTACAAATGGGAGACGTTCAAACTCAAATACTTGATCCATGTACAATCCTTCCCAAAACCCTTGGGTCGGTTGAGAAGACTTTTTTCGAACTTCGTATTGATGTTTATAATATCACCTCTAAAATACTCACGCATAGCATCAAACACGGTGACAAATGTGTCACAACATCCAAAAAGATTTACCTTCAACCGGTAGTGAGCCGACTCACACATGCTTTTGGCTTGGTTATCGAAGTGTTTATGCCGGTTCGTATAGAAATACACAAATTTATCCTTGTGCTTCAAGACTTTATCCAAATAGGGCATGATATCCGGGTACTTGGTAGGTCCCCATTCGTCAACCAAACGTTAGTAATTGTGGTTGTAAATCGCCAAGCTTTTAGACCAAACCAATTCATCCCAATGAGTTGCGAATAATGCATACTTCTTTTGTTTGTCCTTATAATCATCAAGGAACTCTTATTTCTTGTCATCTCGCACTTTAACCGGCATCTTCGCTATCTTTTGTAATTCACTCATCAATTTCAAAGGTTGAATTATTGGATGGCATTTCTTCTCAACATTCTTACCTATGTGAAATGTACAAAGAAAGTTGACGGCGTCGGGAAATACCACTTCTATATCCCACATCAATGCACTCTCATTGTCGGTTACCATGATCTTGGGAAGCTCTTCCTCGTGATATAGAGATTTCAATTTCTCTAACGCCCATTGGTAACTTTCCTTCTTCTCGTCTCTCATAAAAACAAATGCCATGGTGAAGGGTGACTTCGTCGAGGTATGTCTAACAACGTTCAACAATGGCATCTTGTACTTATTTGTTTTGTACGTGCAATCCATAATAAGAACTTGTGAGAAGCATAGAGCCAATTTGAGACAATCCGGATCTGCAATTAATAGGTGAGTGACTCGTTTGAACTCATCCAATTTAAAAAACGTGGTGTAACCATTCGCCTTTGCCAAATAACACAATTGTTGCATGACACTCCTACCTTGCGTATCTCTAATCTTTATTTGCATCCTCGTGTTGTAGATGGTTCGCATGTTGACATGTTGTTTGGATCGTCCAACTTCAACTTGGTAAGAATTTGACGTACTCCAATTCTTGCTTGTGACAACCGTTTCACTTACACAAATTCATGGAGTTTAAGCCTTCCAATCTTGGGGTGTCCGTGAAAATCAAATGCACGTGGATGATTATGACGACAATCCATGGAATCGTTCATGACCCAACAATCGAAAGACTTCAAGAAGTTGAAAACTAGCTTGAAAGGGCATTCTATCTTCTTTGTTTTAGACTTATAAGGCTTCCGGAAGGAAATCCTCTTGTACACTTTACCCTTTTTCCAATGATTAAAATCCTTCCCGCTTCTCTCACAAAGCATCACCAAACGGGTTGGCTTGCTTTCTCTACCGATCACAAGTAGGCACATTAGAAGCCTTGCGTGTTCCTCGACCCATGCTATGATTCTTTCCTGGAAGACCATTTCTACATTTGAAAAATATAGTTAGAGATTATTCTTGAGGAAATAAAGTAAGAAAATAACACTATTGGTTACCTACCAATCCCAACCCAGTCAAATAATGTTCTCTACAATCTTCGTGAAGGGTCCGAATAAGCTCTTGATTTGCGACTACAACATAATACAAAAAAAGGTTAGAACACCAAGTTTCGGCTAAAGCGAAAACCAAAAACTACAAACCGAACTATTTTCGGCTCACTAGAAAAAAATGAATATCAACTCTTTCGGCTTAGAACCTTGTTCAATATTTCTGAGCCGAAACCGTCGCTGTGCAACAGTTCGAGCAAACTTCTTCTTCTGTTTCGGCTCAGAAATTGAAAATACATTATGAGCCGAAACTAGATTCTTCTAACATACGTACAGAATGTTTCGGCCCAGAAAATCGATGGAACGCGTAAGCCGAACTTTTCTTGAAGAGAAGTTTCGGCTTGGAAAAGTTTGAACTTTTCTAGGCCGAAACTGACTCTGGGCACGAAAAAAGGCATAAAAATCTCATGTTTTCATGGATTCAAGCTATAGAAACGAGCATAAACAAGATTTATAAGTATACATGTGCATTAGAAGCATTGGGTTCATCATAAATCGGCTCATCATCCACATTTGGCTCATAAAATCCATATTCATCTTCAAAATAAGGTCCTCCAAGAGTGAAGAATCAACCATTAAAGAATTGTTGTTGTTGTTGCGAGGAACTAACATGTAAGGATTCTCCGAAGGACTATCCATATCCGAATCTTCAATTGATTCATTCATATTGAACACAAAAATCACAAATCTCACCCAAAAAACCTAGTTTTTTTTCCCTTCTTCTCCCTCCAAAACCCAACAAATATCTCTCCCAAAACCCAAAAATATGATTTTGGTTTATATTTAATTTAACTAAAATCATTAGTGCTACTCATTATTATTAGTATTATCATAAAATTAAGCCCTAATCACTCAAACGGTAGATCCGCATTTTTAAATAAAGTTTTACTAAGGGATAGCCAAATTAGGCCTGGGTGACCCTATTTTGGACAAGTGGGGAGGTAAATGAATTTTTGAGGAGGTCCAAAAATGGCGTTCCAGAAGATGACACACTATACATTGTGGTCAAGGTTAGGGTGACTGAGGTTGATAATTCAAAATCACATCCAGTACAGTAATGCAGAGTTTTGCACCAACTTGTACACGAAAACGATGTGGTCTGGTAGATCTTTATTGGGAAAATTCACATTCAGATGGGAAAAAACAAAAAACAAATCTTAATTTTTTGTAGTGAAAGATAATCCTAGAGCACAAGATATGTGTGATAAGTGCGGGTTTTCTGGTGTTTGGCTTTGATTTTGCTAATGCTGATAGAAGTTTAGTGGAAGCCATAGCTGAGAGATGGTGGGAGAGCACTCGTAGTTTCCACTTTAAGGATTTTGAGACTGGCTTACTACCGACAGATGGTACATGTTGACGGGTATTCCGACTGGCCTCCCGGGAAAAACTAGGGTAGAAATTCCCCGTACTATGGGTGGTCTAAGGTATCCAGATATGGATGACTTATATTTTCGGGGAGTAAAAGAGAGGCATCAAATTGCATATGAAGCACGTGAACAAGACCCTGATGACAAATCAAAGAATTTAGCCAAATGGAATTCTAAGTGTAGTTCTATAAACATATCATCCTTCAGAAGATACATTCTTAGCAGAGAAGGGAAGGACAATACTAAATGTGCAGATGAGTTGACTAGAATTTTCTTTCTTTGGTGCTTTGGTCAATTTCTTGTTGCATATTGCAACACCAAAGTAGATAAAAAATGGTGTTTATTGTTGCATAATTTAGACATAGTTGGGGATTATGATTGGGGTATGGCCTCCTTGGGTAACACTTATAAATATCTCGACTCATGGTCTTCGAAAGCAGCTAAAGACATGTCTGGCATGATGATGGTCATTAAATATTGGTATTATTACTATTTTCACAACTACCATCACCTTCTTTGTTCGAAGAAATTGATGGATGTAGGCCTTGACCTTTTTCCTAAGATTTCACTCTTCAAGAAGGAATACCTCCAAGAGAACCAAACTGGCGTGGCTAAACACGTATGGAAACTCACAAGAGAGAAGATAAACCAGAGATCCACAACACGATTATTTGGCAATCATGGAGTAACAGTGTGTCTGCTACAGGAGAGCATTGGGAACATGCGTACGCGCTTTCCTTGAAGAGAGTTGTATTTTTTTGATCTTTATGAAACTAAGAGAGCAAGTTGTTACTTGGGTGAGACATTTCGGAGGCAACTAACTAACGAAATTATAATCCCATGTAATCTTATGAAGTTGGAAGAAGTTATCCATATGGAAGATGTAGTGGAAGGACAACATTTTTGGGTGGTTGATCAACTGCAGTATTTGCGGTTCTGGGTTGAAAAGAGTATTGGAACTTATCTTTTTGAAAAAGCAGGGGTACCGAAATACAACCAACTTTTTTTTTGGGCTCGTGAGACTTATGCTCAGATCTGGACGATCTCAAAAATTAATTTCCACATCCGTTAACCTTAGTTTGGATCACAAGGATCAGTCCAACGCAAGACAGGGTCTTGGTGAATCCAAGGGATGGATTGAGGACAACGATCAGGTTTATTAATAAAGTACTCTTGTGTTTGCTTTAATTATATAATCAGACAATATAATGCGGAAAGTAAAGCACACAAGACACCAGAGATTTTTTTTAACGAGGAAACTACGACCTGTAGAAAAACCTCGGGACCAAGTCCAGATTGAACACCGCACAGTACAAACTGTTTACAAACACTAGCCTACTATAAGACTTCGGTCTGGGATGTAGCAGAGACCAATTCCAACCTTCCAAGTGAACTGGCTACTGTCGCACTCCTTACGTCTCTAGATCCCCCATAGATCGTCACGCACTTGATTCCCCTAGCTGACGACCTTTACAGGCCTAGGAGTTGCTTTAACCGTTGTTAAAGGCTTGTGTTAATAATTCCGGCTTTGCAACCTGTATGTTTGAACTGTCCTCTATCAGTTTGACATACACAAAGTGACTTCCTTCGGATTGCTCCAGGTCATACGGAAATCTACTTACAAGCGGGGGCTGACAAGTAAATCGAGTAAACTATGCCTAACTTGTCTCTGCCTCAGTTGTAAAAAGAATCACTTAAGAAACTTATACAATTGGAGCTAACTAGGTCTTACAACACCGGGTGCAGTTGTGTGTTGCTTCCTTTCAACCTTTACGTAACTTAACTAGTTCTTGAACAACCTTATAGCAGAAGAGAAGGACTGTGGAATAAACAAGAACGTAATTAGGTTACTGAGTGAAAAAGCAGGGGTACCGAAATACAACCAACTTTTCGTTTGGGCTCGTGAGACTTATGGTCTGATCTGGACGATCTCAAAAATCAATATCCAGATCCGTTAACCTGAGTTTGGATCACAAGGATCAATCCAACGCAGGACAGGGTCTTGGTAAATCCAAGGGATGGATTGAGGACAACGATCAAGTTTATTAATAACGTACTTCTTGTGTTTGCTTTAATTATATAATCAAAGAATATAATGCGGAAAGTAAAGCACACAAGACACCAGAGATTTTTTTAACGAGGAAACTACAACTTGTAGAAAAACCTCGGGACCTCGTCAGACTGAACACCGCACAGTACAAACTGACCACAAACACTAGCCTACTTTAAGACTTCAGTCTGGGATGTAGCAGAGACCAATTCCACCCTCCAAGAGAAGTGGCTACTGTCGCACTCCTTACGTCTCTAGATCCCCCACAGATCGTCACGCTCTTGATTCCCCTAGCTGACGTCCTTTACCGACCTAGGAGTTGCTTTAACCGCTGCTAAAGGCTTGTGTCAAAAATTCCTGCTTTGCAACCTCAATTGTCAACGTATGTCTGAACTGTCATCCATAAGTTTGACATACACATAGTGACTTCCTTCGGATTGCTCCAGGTCATACGGAAATCTACTTACACGCGGGGGCTGACAAGTAAACCGAGTAAACTATGCCCAACTTGTCTCTACCTCAGTTGTACACGAAGAATCAATTAAAGAAACTTATATAACTGGAGCTAACTAGGTCTTATAACACCGAGTGCAGCCGTGCATTGCTTCCTTTCGAAACCCTGTGTGTAACGTATTAGTTCTTGAATGGCCTTATATCAGAAGAGAAGGACCGTAGAATAGACAAGAACGTGATCAGGTTACCAAGGTTACAGGTTACTCCGATTTCAACCACTAAGGTCTCAATCTCCTACCTGTGCTTCCCAACTCTCAAGAGAAGTCTTTATAGTCGTAGGTAAATCGCGTGGGGAACTGCTACCTAATAGAGTATGATTATACCACAACAAGCATTCACCGAAGTGAAAAGAGTTTTCCGATCACTTCCCAAAGGATGATGCTTGCGGTATTCGTCCATAGACACCTCTATTTATAGCACTCAATAAGATAGGTTGCTTTGAAATAAAGCAATCAATTACTTGTCCCACAAGTTTAGGAAACCCTAACTTACAAACCAAGTAAAAGAGATTTATCTCAATTGGAAATCATTAACCATTTATCTGCCAAGTGTTTTGTTAGCTCAAAAACACTTCAAGATAGATATCCAACAGACCAGAGATAATCTTTATCTCATTGATACATTGAGAACCGTTAGATGGACCACATAAGATATTTTCGTGATAATCCAAGTCCAACAAAGAGATAAAGGAGTTCAGAGTTTAACCCGAGTGAAAATCCAGAAGAATATTCACTTGGGACGGTTTGCAACCGTCCATCTGAATCACAACCAAAAGTATCATTCTTGAGGTTCGCGTTGGTACGCGTACAAAATGACACCTTGGAACTCAGGAGAAAATCCGAGTTTTTGTTCCACGTACGGTTCGGGAACCGTCCGCCATTCAGATTAGGGTTTAACAGGACCCGCTGGAAGTTCTGGGCTTAACCAGTACTTAGACGTCTGTGACGCCCTCAGCTGTAATCCACTGGACTCTTGCTCAAGAGTACTCCTTTAGATTCACCCATATCCAACAAGTGATTTGCAAGCAAACCATTGCAATGGACAAATGGTCTCGAATCTATCTCATGCATTCTTGTAACCTTAGTACTTGCGGGAACAAACACTAACATAACACATGGTCATATAGACAAGAATACGATCTCAATCGCTATTATATCACTACTAAAGTAGCCGACTATTTCGAAAGATAGAGAAAGTAGAATAGAAGAATTTCCATTAAAGTCATAACTCCTACTAACCTTTTGTTGATGAAGAATAATTGATGTCTTCTTTGTCTTCACAGTCTTCATCTTC
>JAJJMA010167499.1:28335-44213 GCA_023529015.1 Papaver nudicaule | reverse complement strand
GAAGAAAATACAGCTCTGAAGAATAATGGCACTTGGATTTATGTGAAAAGGGAACCTTGGATGAATGTTTTGGACAGCAAGTGGGTATATAAGCTGAAGTTAAAGGCAGATGGGACTGAAGAGAGACATAAATCCAGACTTGTAGCAAAGGGTTTTGGACAGATAGATGGTGTTGACTTTACTGATACATATGCACCAGTTGTTAAAGCAACAACAATTAGAACAGTGCTTACTATAGCTCTTTCAAGACAGTGGAGTGTGAAACAATTGGATGTTTCTAATGCCTTCTTACATGGCAATCTGAAAGAATGTGTGTTTATGAAGCAGCCACCTGGTTATATAGAGAAGGGAAAAGAAGACTATGTGTGTATGTTGAAGAAGTCACTGTATGGACTGAAACAAGCTCCAAGAGCATGGTTTGAAAGGTTTAGTTCTCATCTGTTCAAGTATGGGTTTAAACAGTCTAAATGTGATCACTCACTGTTTGTCTTCAACTCACAAGAAGGGATGATGCTGTTGCTTTTGTATGTGGATGACATCATTTTAACAGGTAGTTCACCTACTCTTCTGTCTTCTTTCACTAGTTATCTGAGTGCTGAATTTGCCACGAAAGACCTGGGAGATTTGCATTATTTTCTAGGAATTGAAGCAACTAGAAATCACAAAAATAATACTATGTTATTAACTCAAAAGAAATATACTTTGGATCTATTGGTTAAAGCTGATATGGTTGATTGTAAGCCATGTAGTACACCTGTTGCTAATGGTCCAAGAAGTTCTCTGTATGATGGTGATTTGCTTCAGGATCCTTTATTCTACAGAAGTTTAGTGGGAGGTCTACAATATGTGACTATGACAAGACCTGACATAGCTTATGCTGTAAGCTATGTGTCTCAGTTTATGCACCAGCCAACAACTACACATCTGCAACTAGTCAAGAGAATACTGAGATATTTGAAAGGAAGTATTGGTTCAGGAGTAACTTTGGGCTCTGCAAATTTGACATCACTAGTTGCTTATGCTGATTCAGACTGGGCTGGTTGTCCTGACACAAGGAGAGTACATCTGGTTACTGTGTGTTTTGGGGGAATTCTTTGATTTCTTGGAACACTAAGAAACAACCAACTGTTTCCAGATCAAGTGCAGAAGCAGAGTACAAGGCACTTGCAAATGCTTCTTCTGAACTGCTGTGGGTTTCTTATCTTCTGAAGGAGCTGGGATTGAAACTTCATCAACCATTTACTCTCTATTGTGATAATATGAGTGTCAGTTGTCTTGCAAGTAATCCAGTGTTTCATGCAAGAACAAAGCATATTGAGATTGACTATCATTTTATAAGGGATCTCATTATTGCTGGTTTACTGATCATCAAGTTTGTTCCTTCTCTGAAGCAACTTGCTGATGTGTTTACTAAAGGGTTGAGTAAAGAGCTGCATCATAGTTTAGTTTACAAACTTATGTACTTTACTGGTACATCGTTTGAGGGGGAGTATAAGCTGAAGTAGGTGTGGGTGTAAATAGTAAGGGTGCCTTTATCTTACTGTTACAGTTATTTCTATTTCACTGTAACTGTTTGTACTGACTGTCATGAGCTGTCATGAGCTGTCTTATTCAGCTTTGTCTGTATAAGTATCGAGTATGTCTCCTTCTCTTGTAACACTAAACATCAATAGAGTTTTCTTGATTTTCCTTTGCTCTGATTATCTCACACACATGTTACAACACCTATCACTCTCTGTGGGTGTAAAATTGCAAACTGGTAAACTACTGAAGCTCCAAAATCTTTCCCAATTACATAAGCCTGTTCCAGACAAACCATAAAGTTAAATCAAGAATCTACAAATAGGCCTAATCTTGTATTAAAAATATAAGAAAGCACTCTATATGAACCTTTGAGATGCCTAAGGAATCGAAGATGGCAGCCAGATCATGGACAAGATCAAGGAAGGTAGATTTTTCAGGTTCTCGAGGAATTTCTGATAACCCGTAGCCTCGAAAATCCGGTGCGATTGCTCGATATCCTTCATTTGCTACTGCAATCATCTGGTATCTCCATGAATACCAAATCTCAGGAAATCCATGCAAGAAAACAACCACTTGATCACCTGTTCCAATTTCAGTCATGTGAAGCTTGAGACCTCTTGCATCTACATACTTGTGCTGTATCTTGTCCATTGTTGCTCAATACAATGGAGAGGAAAGTTTGATGAATTGAACTGACTACTCAACTGTTGTGTCTAGGAGTGGGCTTATAAGTAGCTTAGGAAGTACATACAGGGAGAGTTTCTGTGTCATGACATGGAGGATTGGGTGATCGATATAGCAGAGTAAAAGAGGGACACCTAGCTAATTTTACCTTTATTCGATACCTAATTTTTGCAATGGGTTTTAAGGAAAATTATTCGGTTGCTATCATTGTCATTTTCAAAATCATGGCATGGGAATCTAAGGAGGGTTTAGCATTAGCATATATGAGATGCCCGAATGCTCAAATGAATGGCTTTGAATGATGACTTTTTGCGGCACATGCATTGCCTACCTTCAATAATTTACTCAAATCAAATGCTCGCTAAAAATAGACAGATATCATAAAAGTGTATGGTTTCTTGAAATGGTTACCATGATTATCACATTTCTTGCCTACGCACTCCATGACGTGTTAGGCTATCTAAGAATATACATGGTGAAAAATGTCCTTTATTACCCAATCAAAAGGAAAATCAAAGTAACAACCACGTAAACTAAGTTGTAGATTACAGTTCATTATGCTTAGGGGAAGGCCACATGGTCTCGTGAACAAATTGCCTGTTAACTATGGCCAAAAATATTGCACCGGCCAAATAAAAGGGAGGACAATCAAGATAGGCCGTCTAGCTAGCAATTACATTTGCCATTCCTCCATGTTATGAAAATGACCAGAAAACTCCAATACTCAATAACAGTATTAGATTATTGAGAACTAAGATTTTTATGGTGCACTACACTTAGGTATAAAGATGCATTACTCGCAGAGTTGCCCGTAGGATTGTTAACCTCATGATGTGAGGTACCCCTGCCCTAGGGGGAGTAGTAGGTTCTTACTCTCGGTTAAGATTGGGCCTCACTAACTGACAATTCTTGGGCCCATTTTGTCTGTGGAGCGCAAAATGGGCTCAACCTCATCCTACTCTCATGTCAACTTTGCGTTTTCCAAATCCTGTAGGCCAAAATGTACATTCACCTTAACCAAATCCTTACAAGGAGGAGCAGCAGAGACATGGACATTTATGTTATGTCAGCGTACTTCTGAATTTGCTGTCTTAGAGCATTTACAACTATCTGCTTCTCTTGTCTACTGGTGGAATTCCTCCTATAAAAAGTGATGTACGTTTAGAATAAATTGTTTCTTAATTTGGAACTGTAAATGCGGCCCTTGGATAAACAGCTGATCATTATTGTCAAGAGACTTAGGGTTTTGAAACAATCTCTGATTTGATTTCATTCCATTTCTTCTTTACACTTTCTCTTTCTTAGTTACAGATAAAGAACACTCAACACACTTATATATCTGTTACAACCGACACAAACTGTAACAGACTAAACCGGTAAAAGTAAATGCAACAGAAATAAGGAAGACCGGTGAGAGACTGACACGTGTCAGTGAAATACAAGAAATGAGACTTATGATCTATCAATTATACATGGTATTACCAGGTACTGCAGGTACGGAAGCTTATTATCCAAGTGCAGCAACTAAAGGGTTGTACCAAAACCTCTCGGGGTACAACCAACAAGTTTTTTCCTTGTTGATGGAAAAACAATGCCTACCACTATTAGAACCAACCTGGAAATGGAAAAAAAAAAAGATATCATCGATCAATGAAGCTCCTGGAGGATAAACAAACTGCACAGGTAACGTTTTGGTCTCAGAAAAGCTAGACCCAAATCATTATGAAAAGAGTTTGTGGGATTTTTTCATTCTGAATGAGTTAGTACCAAATATTATTTACTTGTGATACAAAATCATCCAAAAAATACTCATTATAATCCTATGCGACAGCTTGTGCAAAACATGACTGTAAAAGAAGCATCTAGGAGTGAGCCATATGATAAAACATGTGCACAATTGGGTTCCAGAATTTTTAGCAGGAACGCATCATATTCCAGTGTATAATGATCAGAATTCTTGAACTTTAAGGAATGATCCACATCCACTAGTTTGCCAAAAGAATCTCCAAAAACAAATGATCAAAATTCTTGCACAATTGTGATAGCAGGATTCTTTTGGCAAACTAGGATATATTAAATTCGATCGTGATGCATCTTTTAAAACTAATACAGGCTTGGGACTAATTCTACACGACTCTACAGTAGATTGCAGAGGCATCAGGGGACACTTCTCCTATGGAGGACTAACTGCAGAGGAAGGGCAAGGCTCTCAAACTAGCAGTGCAATGGGCAATTCAGATGAAGAGCCAGAGAGTTGTTTTTGAACTGGATAATATAAATCCTGTAAATAATGTCAACAATGCCAATTTTTTGGTTTTTTGGGAAAATCAGGGTCTTATACTAGACATTAGTCATTTACTTAGGAATATCCCTGATTGGCATTGTACTTATGTAAATAAGAAAAAGAACGCTACAACCCATAATGTAGCTAAAGCTGCTGGAAAAAAAGGAAATTTCATTTTGGTACTCTGGAAACATCCCTACTGCTAAACTTAATATGTTAAGGGATAGTTTCACCACTTGTAATGGTTTATAATCAATGTAACTTCTTGGTTGTTTCAAAAAAAAAATATGATGGAATTTGATATAAGTTATGTAAAAGTAAGGTGATGATAGCTTACTCTGTCTGAAAGTATACAGTTGCCTGCGAATCGGACATTTATTAACTCCGGCGCCTTCCATGGTAAAGCCCTTTTGGCATAGCTAAACTTTAGCTCAAAATTGAAGACACTGATGTCTCCAACTTTGCCGACCGGGTTCGCTGGATCACTTAATTCCACCAACATGTTGGTGGATTTGAGTCGAAATGGATCACATTTTTGGAATGCATAAATGCGATTCCATTAGCTGTATCCCTTGCTATTATGAGCTTTTGGTGTTTGCTTAGAGTAATCCTGATTATGATCAAGAGAAACTTCGTATAAGTTGCACATATTTCCAACCAGTTCACTATTCTAGTAAGAGAATTGTTAAAACAAGTTCTTACCGTTCATCTGCTAAAACATGCCGGTAAGAACAACCCGGCACGTATTCTGTAATCATTATTAATTGGATTTCTTCGGCGTCTAAGACGACCCCATGCAAGGCCACAACATTTGGATGACCCTTTAAACTATTAAGAATCTGTACGTCTCTCCAAAAATTATCAATCTGGATAGAAAATGAGTTTTTAGAAAAATAATACTGGCTAAAAATATACAAATACGAATACGATTGTTGATATGAAAAGAAAACAACATGCAATCCTAATAAGGTTTAGCAAAAAAAAAAAAAAAAAAAAATTTTCTACACACGGCCCGTACCAGGCTCAACTAGATTGTCTCATAGGGGGTTAAAGGTGTGGAGTGTTTACCGTGAATTTCCCATGATTGGGATAACATTTTCATGTAATTACCCATTTGTTGTAACTACCATTGGCAGAACTTTTTGAACATTCTTTTTCTTATAAAAAATCTTCTCTTTTAATCCAAAAAAAAAAAAACAAAAAAAACAAAAAAATAAATTAATTAATGTTTATGGTGAATTTTGACTCAAGAATCAGATTTCTTACCATTTCCTTTTTTTTTTCGATCGAAATTTCTTACCATTTCCTTATTATTAGCTTGGGGGTAATATATGCTAACGTGTTTCTTCTTATTCTCTGGATACAAACATCCTTTGCTTTTTTCTGTTTTCCTTTCAAAATCTCCCTGTATTCATCCGAACCTAATTGATTGATCACCTTTATATCTTCGTTCTTGATTGTCTACATACATGAATTGATTTTTTTTAAATGAAGTCAATTGACACATTTTCAGAATCAATATCCCATTTACTCCTTATTTATCAATGGTAAACAGAGAGTGAGAACAAGAGAGAGATTTTACCTCAATGTTATGATCCTTGAGTTTATTTGTAAATCCGTTGATACCGGTTAACTGGTGTGAGTTGAAATTGGATAACTGGTAAGATGTCAGAGAAGTATTCATTAATAACTATTGTTTATAAGTGGAGAAAAAAAGTTCCAAGATAATCTTGACCTGTAAGAAAAACATATTGGGTTTAATTTCTAAAAGAATGACTAAACGTACCTGACAAAACATACTAGATAAGTTATTCAAACGATAGTGATTATTATCAGGGATTTTTCCACGCTGATCTCTTGTGTTGTTACACATTAAAGTTACAGAAGCTTCTTCTGGATCAAAGTTAGTATTCCCGGAAGATGAAGAGACATTAGCTGTAAGATGATTACTACGTACAGAGTCCGAAGGTCGAAATTCTTTTTGAAGAACTGATCATATCAACTTTTTTCGAATAATTTTGTGAAATAATTTTTGATTTATGTGAGAAGAAATGAGTGATAGAGCAACTTATAAGTTCAAGAGTAAGTGACATGAAAAATAGTGGGAATCGAATATTATAAGTTCCTAACATTCAATGAACAAATCCAAGATAAGTATCAGATGATATGCAACACAAGCCACAAAATCTCATGGTATATATTCCAAATTATCAATTAATTCTATTAAAACGCGAACCATCTTATATTCAAGAAGTTTGGAACTTTTAGGTACTTCAACAATTACCACTACAAGAAAATTGGGTTCCAGCAACTAGCCAAATTCGGTTGCCAGAGACCGATTTTGGATGCTACATATTTCTACCAACTATATAGCAACTTATTCTGAAGGTTGCTTATAGCTATGAGGCTAGAGACCTTGTGCAACTTGGTCATTGGTAGAGACCTCTTACAATGAGACCTTCACAACTAAAACAAATGTTTGCCAAAGGTCTTTTGTAACAAAACATTGGATGCTGCTAAAAACTTAACCCCACTAAGTTTCAGTTGGTAAGTCTGTTGGCTAAGAGTTTTAGACATTATTCGTTATGAGGGTTAAGAGTTGAAACAACTGTATCTCTCGTTGGATGAGAGTTTTAGCAGCTGAGCTGACTCTTTGGTTGTTTGTTTGTTCTATCCACCATATAATCGGTTGGTAATGTTGTTGGCGGAGAGTTGAAGCAACTGATGTCTTCGATAGACAAGAGTTTTTGCCTTCGATTCCATGGTTGGTTTATTCTAGCCACCATTCATTTGGTTGGTTCATGGTTTTGCCTACCATGTTGTTAGTTGGTTTAGGTGCAGCTGGTAAAGAGCTTAACCAATAGATCCTCAAGTTTTAGCCATTGTGCTTTAGGTTGGTTCATAGTTCTAGCCACTATACGTTTGGATGGTTCATGGTCTTAGCCACCATACATTGGGTTGATTATAATTCAATTAGTAAAGTTATCAACTCATGAAAGATCTAGTTATTAGCCACCATACACCTCCTTGGTTCATGGTTCTAGTCACCATATATCAGGTTGGGTTGGTAAAGATCTTAACCCATGCACCGCAGAGTTATTCAAGGTATTGTCGATGTTGTTGGCTAAGGTTTAACCCATTGTTGATGATTATAAATGGCATTAATATTTAATTTAATTTAATTTAATTCCATTTAAAATAGAGATAATTGCTAATTTTAATTTTATTTATTATCAACTTTCTTGTGAGACATATACCAACAGAAGTTTATATGTAAGCCCAAAAAACTTACTTTACATCCCAAAATATGCAAGCCCAAAAACTTTACATCCCAAAATATGCAAGCCCAAAAAACTTTACATCCCAAAATAAAAATCTAGAAGTTTTTTGGCATCCCAAACTAAACTTTCAGAATGTTCTTCATATCCTTGTCTTCCTTCAAATGCAACCTGACAAATAATCATAACGCAAATATTAATACAAGAGCAACAATACTGAAAGAAGTTTCACATACAAGAAATCTTAAGAACGGGGCTAAACAGATTCAACAAGTAAAATACATGTCCAAATGAGCACCATTTTCTCAGACTCAGCTACAAACTGAAGGAACTTTCACATACACAAACATTCGAAATGAGCACCATTTTCACATACACCAACTAGAGATATTGTTTATTAGTGTCAAACATTCAATGCTAGTAACATGATTAGAATTTATACATCAGCAGCAAATAATGTTGTTGTTGGATATAATGATCTAAAAACAGATAAAAAGATGACGTCTACTTTATTATGTTATAAATATAGAGTTGTTCTTTAAACCTAAGTTCCATATGCAGATAAAAACATAAACATATGTTCAGATAACAAGTTACTTACCAGATACATAGACAAGTCCGTCAATCATGATGTTCATCGTCTGAGTACATACCATCATCCATATCCCTATCATCCTCAAAGTTATCATCCGCACCTGCCTTATTCTCATGTACATCATCATCATCATCCATGTCCCTATCATCCACCAAGTTATGATCCGCACCTGCCCTATTCCCATGTACATCATCATCACCATCCTCCCTATGCATGTCTTCAGCACGAAGTAGAGAACCATCTTCCTTTTCTGTTTCTTCCTCATCCTCACTGTCAAATGCATCTGTTGCTAATGGATCCCTTCCCACACTCTCAAGAAACTCGTTTAGAAACAGCTTCATTTTGGACCGTTCCTTTTCCATTTTTGCTTCAAACTTTTAATCTCCTTTTCTTGATTTTCTCTTGTAGAGTTAGCCTCATCCAGATTCTTTTGAATTGCAGCGAGTTGTTCTTCCGTTTTTGAGAAGTAGTCCATAGAATCACTACCACGACGCCTTTTCCTGCTAGAAGTACATGTAGAAGGGAGGTTCATTTGATATACTTCTTCAAGTGACATTTCAAGTTCTCCTCTCTCCACTTGCTCTTTCATTGCTCTCATTTTTCCCTGCATGCACTAACATAAATCAGTAACACAACAGACAGAGCAACAAAAATGACAGAAAGTGCATACAGGAGATTCAAATATCTCGTTATTCTACGAAAAGAAAACATAAATGTATACCTTTATGTCATCACACTTAGTGGTATCCCTGCACTTTTTAAAGTCATGGGTCACTTCAAACATCGTGATCGGATCTGTGGGTTCTCCATTCAACACCTACAGAAACATAGCTTAGGGTAAGTATATTGTGAAACCCATAAGTTCAGAACATAGACATTTGAAGATCGAGTATACCCTTTCATGCAATGTTTGGGAAAAAGATATCGGGCCATTAGAATGGGGGAGTACTTGTTCACTTCGAGCTTTCCTTCCTTGTGCGGATCTTTTCTGTTATTCCAATAGTAAAAATTAAAATAGCTTTGGACTTTACGAAGTGATGAAATCTAACTAGAGACGATATATAATACCTGAAACTCATCTGAACGGAAGTGATCGCACAAGAATTTCCAGTCCTCCCTGTTGGTGATCTTTTTGTGTGGAGTTACAAGTGCACGATCATAATCACTGTTGCATATTTTCTGATAATGGTTACTCAGTTCAGTTCTAAAGCCACTGTATCTGTCTCTTATTCGTTCTTTTATCACATCCGTAGTGAACTCATTGTCAGGTTTAAAAGTGTAGTGATCCTGAAGGAATTACAAACAAAAAAAAAGTATGTTATGATATATAATAAACACTTGAAATAAATAAACAAAACTCTGTCTATAACTTGGTGTTTCATTACCCGTGCAAGCTGAACCACTCTGTCAACGTACTCTGAATCAACATCTTTAAACAATTCCACTGTTAGGGGAATGTTCTCCCGCTGCCTAACCCACATACCAATTGCTAAACTGAACTCTTTATGTTTCAAGCCCACAACTTCTTGTTAGGAGTAACTACTAGTATAGGTTTACTTTCGCCGTACTTCTTTCTTCTGCTCATTTCAGGAAGGCAAGTACTCCCTCTTGTTTCTGTTAAAATCCATCCATTCAAAATCAGTGGATTATTAACCAAGTTTATGAATGAGAGAGATGAACATGAAGTAGAAATACGTAATACGAGGCTTCATTGTGGTAGCTTCATCTTCTTGGTTATGGTCCTGGGAAATTGTGATGCTGTAGAAAAGCTAAAGAATTGAGTATCTGTGGTTGTGTTTTGTTGACCAAATTATTCAGGTATACAGATTTTTTGTGGTTGTTGGTTGTGCTCTTCACGAATTTAGTTGTGTCCTGGCATTTAGTGTTGATGAATTCTTTACCTAGTTATTCTCACTATAGTGGATTCCATTTGTTTTTCTTCTTGTGTCTAAATGCTCTTCACGAATTGCTGAACTCAAGTTAGAAAATATAATTTCTGTAGTTTCTGAAAACCAAACTGAAAACCATAAATGGGTATTTGCTATGCATGGGTATTTTTCCTGAAATCAGTACTTACTTCATGAAGTCAGCACCGATAACTTCAGAACCTCATTGTTTTCTTAACTTGGTGTGTTTTGATGTTCGGGTTCTAATAAGAAGCATCCATGGATAAGAGTTGGATGGTGAAGGATAGGACATGGGACGAGTACAAGGAGGGTGTCAAACAGTTCCTTGACTTTGCATTTGCTCATCCAGAGATGGACACAATACGCTGTCCATGTCAGAAGTGCAATAATACTAATATAAAGACCCGAATGGAAGTGCATTCAGATTTACTGTAAAAAGGGATTACACCTGGATACATCAAATGGATATACCATGGGGAGGGTTTTATAATGCCAGCTAACTGCAACAAAGGTTAATGACGTGGAGATAGACGACGAGTGTCGTGGGGTGATAGAAGATTTCATGGCAGCTGATCGAAGATCCAAACTTCGGGGCTTCTCATTTTCACCAGTTGTTGAAGGATTCCGAGGAACCACTTTATGAAGGATGTAAGAATTACTCACGGTTGTCGTTTACTGTGCACCTACTACACATCAAGAGTCGCGGTAGACTGAGCAATAGGTGGTTTGACGCTCTATTGAAGCTCCTGATTAAGGCGTTTCCCAATGCTTTATTACCAAAGAGTCATTACGAGGCTAACAAAACCATAAGGAACCTAGGTCTTAGCTACGAGAGAATCGATGCTTGCAAGAATGATTGTATCCTTTTCTAGAAAGACCACAAGCTTTTTAATCGCTACCCAGTATGTAATTATTCTAGATGGAAAATTGATATGAAGGCTACAGATGACAACTCGGATAGTGCATCACGGAAAGGTAGGATTCCTGAAAAAACACTTCACTACTTTCGGTTGAAGCCAAGAATCCAGAGGCTGTATATGTCTTCAAAGACCTCTCCTCATATGACATGGCATCGCACAAAACGTAAGAACGATGCAGTTATGAGGCATCCAGCTGATGCAGAGACATGGAAACGCTTTGACATTCAACACCCGACATTCTCCTCTGACCCTCGGAATATCAGACTTGGATTAGCAAGTGACGGAATGAACCCTTATGGCAATATGACGAACCCTCACAGTACATGGCCAGTAGTCCTTATCAATTACAACTTGCCGCCTTGGATGTGCATGAAGGAGGAAAATTTCATCTTGTCTATGATAATTCCCGGACCCAGATCGCCAGGAAATGATATATGTGTGTATCTGCAAGTACTTATAGAGGAACTCCAGCAACTTTGGGAACCTGGGCAACGCATTTATGATGCTTTTAAGAAAGAGATGTTCTTGTATTGTGTGGCATTGATTGCCACTGTTAATGACTTTCCTGCATTAGCTATGCTTTCAGGATGGAGTACTAAAGGGCAATATGCATGTCCCTGCTGCGGGCCTGACGAATGTTCACTTCGACTGCGCCATGGAGGAAAGTGGTGTTACATGTATCATCGGCCCTTCTTGCAACCTAAACATCACTGGCGCAATCACAAGAGAGCCTTCAACAACAGGACGGAGCATCGAGGGCCACCACAACAATTGAATGGGTATGACAAAGCTGAGCAGTTGAGTCATTTTGAGAAAGTCCAATTTTGTAAGAATGCCAATCAAGAAAGTCTTAAACAGATCAGACCAGTCGCCTTTAATCACAATTGGAAAAAGAAGTCAATTTTTTATCAAGAGCTGTCATATGTGAAAACACTTCTACTGTTCCATCATCTCGATATAATGCACATCGAAAAGAACATCTGTGATATTATTCTGAGCACAATACTGAATGTCGAAGGAAGGACGAAGGACAATATAAAAGCCCGAGAAGATTTAAAGGAAATGGGAATACGACCAGAGTTGCATCTGAAAAGTGTGAAGAAGAAGTTGTGAGACGGCATTAACAACTATATGAAATTCAGCTGGTAGTGGGAAGTTAAAGCTTAATGATGTGCAACAAAGGTTAATCGGCGAAGAAGAAAGAAGAATAAAAAGAAGTTACAGTTCTAGTTCTTCAGACTTGGCCTTGTGTATGCATATGAGCAGAGGCAAAGATTCAAGGAGGAACAACGACAAGTCTAGATGGAATTATAGAGGAAACTCTAGGGGGAGAGCTCAATCCCGACCTAGAGGTGTCGTGAAGTGTTGGACGTGTAAGAAAAAAGGTCACTTTAAGTGTGACTGTCCTGAAGGTGCTAAAAATAGTAAAAAGGGTAATCAAGGAGTGGTCAATGTAGTTGCAGCTGCAGAACCGGTGAAGGTCCTTGTTGATAACGACAAAGTGATTACAAAAGACTTTTTACTACTCTTTGAGGACATGAAATATGAGTCTTGGGTTTTAGACTCGCGAGCTTTTTTTCATTCGATGTGGGATAATAGTGTGACTATCTCACACAATGACGGTGTAGCATGTGATATCATCAGCGTGGGTGATGTGAATGTGAAAGTCAATGGTTCAACATGGAAATTGAAGGATGTTCAACACGTTCCTGGTTTGAAGAAGAACTTGGTGTTTGTGGGCCAAGTGTGTGATGATGGCTGTGAAGTTGTGTTTATAAAACACAATTGGAGAGTCAAGAAAGGGGCTATGGTGTTATCTCGAGGACCTAGGGTTGATACTCTGTACCGGACTTCAGACGGATCTACTTTAGCATTGGCTAGTAGAGGTAAGGACACTAACTTAAAGCATGTTAAGTTCGAGGTGCCTGAGGTGTTTCAAAAGCGGGAGGCTTTGGTTGAAACGGAAATAGATCTGAAGTTGAAGTGTTTAAGGTCAGACAACGGTGGTGAGTATGAGAAGTCAATTCTTACAGAGTTGTGCTACTAATGGAATGCGTTTGGAGAAGACGTTTCCAGGGACGCCACAGGAGAGTGAAGTAGCAGAGTGTATGGATTTGAAGTTGAATGCACGTGCTAAGTGCATGGGCAATCTGGTTTGCCCGACACCTTCAGGGCACTTGCAACGGAGGTGGCTGCTTATCATTTGTTGGACATAAAGATATCGAAGGAAGTTTTGACCGGATACAAGGAGGATGGGTCAAGAAATGTCGACATGGATGAAGTTTCAGTAAGAAGTGTGGTAAAAGAAAAGCATGACGATGATGGTGGCATAGAAGTACGAAACGAGACTTCCACATCCTTGATTAGAACTTATTTTGCTTTGTTTGAGTGAGTTTATTTGCTTATTTTCTTAGTATAAAATTCTGAAATATTCTCTTTTACAAACATCATTGAACCGGATTTGATTAGTAGGTTAATAGTATTGATTGAAAGTTGTATTTCACACTCTCCGTGGACGACCCGTGCTTGCCTTTGTCTACACTAGACACCGTGCACTTGCGGTATATCTTTTAAAATCGATCAAGTTTTTGGCGCCGCTGCCGGGGAGTGGTTGCAAAACACTCTTAGTTGATACTTGACTTTCTAGTCGTAGTTAGGATTTATTTTCAGTATTTTTTCTCTTTATTTTTTAGTTTTTCTTTTCTATATTCTTGGATATTTTTTGCTGATTTGTTTGCTTCTTACAGGTACTTTTCTAAGTTCGAGGAGCAACGAGTTGGATTCTTAACAGGCAGAAAAGCAAGTGTTTAATTGCCTCATAAAACATTTGCAAGGTGAGTATTGGGTAAGGTTGCTTGTGTTTTGTGCATGTCAGATAAACCGTTAGGTTGGGATAGAAATCAGTGTAATCGTCTTGTTAGAGTCAACCTTACAGTCATGCCTGGAACCGATGATGAGGGTGAAGCCCATCCACCAGTCAAAAGTTTGAGAGACTATATGTATCCTACTAGAGTCTCTCAACCTTCATGCATAGATTTGCCTGCTACCAAAGCCAACTATGAGATTAGAACCAACACCATTCAGGCTCTACCCAATTTCTATGGGAAAGAGAATGAAAATCCTTACTATCATATTAGAGATTTTGAGGAATTGTGTGGTACTGTCAGAATTAAGGACTTAACTGAGGAGCATCTTAAGCTTAGGTTGTTCCCTTTTTCCTTGAAAGATAAGGCGAAGTCATGGTTAGATGCATTAGCTCCTTCTTCGATTAAGAGTTGAGATGAAATGACTAAACTATTCTTGAATAAATTCTTTCCTAGGCATAAGACTACTGCCATTCGTCAAAAGTTGGATAGTTTTTCACAGCAAAATGGAGAATCTCTCTATGACTATTAGGAGAGGTTCAATGATCTTTTGCTGCAATGTCCACACCACGGTTTTGATACTCCTAGGCTTACGTTGGTTCTTTACGAAGGGTTAGATCACAAAACTATGACTATGGTAGAATCACTCTGTGGTGGTAACTTCACTACTAAGAGTGCTGATGAGGGTTACAAATTTTTGCATGAGGTAGCTGATAAAACCCAAGAGTGGGAGGCTAAGGAGCATGTTAGATCAATAGCTAATAGTAGAGGTGTGCATAGAGTTGACATTCAGTTTGACTCTGAGGCGAAAATAACATCTTTGACAAGAAGGTTAGAGTCACTATAACACACTACTAAGGCACAACCTTTTGTTGAGTCAGCAGAGCCGTCCTTTTATGACGATGGTAGTGAGCAAGTCAATGCTCTCTATCAAGATAATCGTCGTAGATTCGATCCTTACTCGAACACATACAACCCAGGGTGGGCAAGGCACCCTAATTTTTCATGGTCTAGGGGTCAACAAGAAGTTCCACCTAATAATGCAATGAGTTATCCACATAAATCCTCCGCTCCTAGCGATTCTTCTAACCAAAGAATACCTAGTGTGGAAGAGAGTATAAGTATGTTCATGCAGGCCACTCAGAAGTCCATCAACAACTTAGAGCAAACTACCTCCAGGTCCATCCAGAACCTAGAACGACAAGTAGGTCAGCTTGCTAACCAGATCAGTGAGAGAGACAAGGGTCAGTTCCCGAGTCAGACACAGCCGAACCCCAAGGGTTCTTTTCAGGCAAACGCACCAGGTGCTAAGCCTACTGATCATGTCCAGGCCGTTACTACTCTTAGAAGCGGCCGGGTCGTTGATAACCAGGTTAGAGATCCTAAGGAAGCTGAGCATGTTAGTGATACACCCGTAGTTACCGAGAGTACACCTTCTACCCAAATTGAAACCGATGAAAACGAGAAAGGTGAACCTGAAACTACTTATCTCCCACGTGCCCCTTTTCCTCAGAGATTACTTCCCCCTAAAAAGGGAAACTATTATAATGACATCTTAGAGATACTCAAACAGGTTAAGATCAACATACCTATTATAGATGCCATTGAGCAGATTCCTATTTATTGCAAATTCCTTAAGGATATGTGCACTAAAAAGCTAAGGTCGGTTGTGCATAAGCGAGCTTTTCTTGCTGAACAAGTGAGCTCGATTATTACACAGAAAACTCCACCCAAGTACAAAGACCCAGGTTCCCCTACGATTGCTTGTACTCTAGGGAATCATAAGTTTGACCATGCATTGTTAGACTTAGGGGCGAGTGTT
>JAJJMA010167499.1:11629-24446 GCA_023529015.1 Papaver nudicaule | reverse complement strand
AAAAAAAAAAAAAAAAAAAAAAAAAAAAAAAAAAAAAAACTGGAAAAGATTAACCAAGGAGATTAAAGCATGTGGAGTCTTACTTGCTTGAGGTACAGGTCCAATCACACAAAGAGATGAAATAATATGCATGAAGTCATTGAAGTCTGGGCACATTGTATGAGTTTAGGCCAAGGATGCACGTGTTACCGAGATGTACACTAGAGTTTCTAACAACAACAAGGGGTAGTGGATCTGTATCATTTATGAGATCGATTGGTAGCCGCAAAGAAGAATTAAGTGGCTGGTACTTGAACTGTACAATGTTTTTTTGTCTGAAAATGGGGATGATTAATGGAGATTTGAGGCAAAGATGAGGGTACAGTGGACTACAATTTATGAATGTCTGGTGTTGACTCTACATAGAAGACTTTATAAGGTTGTAAGATCAAGATGGAGTCGGTAATGATAGCAGTATGCAGCAGCAGTTCTACTACAACAACAACAAGACGACAACAATGATGACGTCGGTATCGGTTTTTGAACAAAGGCAGCAATGGTGGCAACAAGGTGAATGTGGTTCTCTTTCTATACAACAGTGGTGTTTTCTTGTTAAACAAGAACTCAATACAGCAGCAGCAACATCAGTGCAACATAAGTGCATGGGCAATCTGGTTTGCCCGAGACCTTCAGGGCACTTGCAACGGAGGTGGCTGCTTATCATTTGTTGGACATAAAGATATCGAAGGAAGTTTTGACCGGATACAAGGAGGCTGGGTCAAGAAATGTCGACATGGATGAAGTTTCAGTAAGAAGTGTGGTAAAAGAAAAGCATGACGATGATGGTGGCATAGAAGTACGAAACGAGACTTCTGATGCAGTGGGAGTTTCTCCTACGGTTCCACAAGAAGTACGAAAATCATCAAGACCCCCCACGTCAGACCCGAGGTATTTTTTAGATCATTTTTTTGTTGCAGATGATGGTAATAATCTCTACCTTGAAAAGTTGAATGTAAAGAGAAAGCTTTTTCATGATGACCTGGAAGAAGGACTTTACATAAAGCAGCCTGAAGGATTCATAGCAAAGGGAAGGAAAGATGGTATACAACTTGATTAAAGTTTGTATAAAAAAGCTCCAATACAATGGGACATAGTTGGTTCTATCTTGAGGGGTTTTGCAGACTTCGCAAGTGATGTAGGGAAAAGGCGAAGTAAGACCAGTCATGCTATGGGGTCATCTGCAGTGAGTTGGAACTCACAGAATTTGGTAACAATGTCTACTACAGAAGTGGAGTACGTAGTAATGACGAAATAGAGCAATACGTTGGTATGGTTACGAGGTTTTCGTGATCATCTCGTTCGACATCTTCTAGGGGAAGGATTGTTGAAGCTCGAGAAGATTCTTGGTTTAAAGAATCTAGCGGACATGTTTACCAAAGGAACTACATCAGACGAACTAAAGCCCTGCGAAACTTTAGTTAGTCTCTCAGAATAAGAATCTGGGAGGGGAGTCACATTGACAACAAGAATGTCGCTTAGCACCGACAAATCCAAGTTGGGAAGAGAATCAAGACAAGGAAGTTACTTAATAAGTCTCCAAAGTGGGAGATTGGTGTGTATTGAAGACTTATGAAGAGATTAGGAAGGCATGAAGTCAAGCCCAATCAAAAGAAGAAGTCCAAAGGTGATGAAATTGTGGAGAAACCCGGTTTTGGGCTTTAGACCACAGTTTTATGGGCTTTATCCCACGCTTGATTGCGCAGAAGCGTGGCTAAAAGCTTGGACGAGTTTACTTGGTTGTTAATCTATCTTAAGTCGGTTTGCTTTACCTTCTCCCTAAGTTTTGAGTTTCCTAGACCTAAGGGAAACCCTAACATGATTCCTATATATGGATGTGTATAGGGGGCACTAGTACAAAATGTCACATAGGTCACATTTGAAAACCATGTCCATAGACCTTTAGCTATGGTTTTTTTTTTTCTTCAAAAACCGTCATAGTAGTTGCCATAACAAAATGGTGTCTTAAAGGCTACGCAAACTTGGAGTGGCTTTTTCTCATGATTTTTCATAGCCAAATGTCCCTCAAAACCGTGTCTATATGGATCTTGCTTTTTCATTTTACTAGAGCATTCATCCTTTAACCATGGTTATAATATTCTTCTAGACACGCAAGTTGATTTTTGTGTGGCTAGTGTATACCTTAAAGACACGCAATTTGATTTTTGTGTGGCTAGTGTATACCTTAAAGACACGCAATTTGATTTTTGTGTGGCTAGTGTATACCTTAAAGCCACTTGGATTTCTTCAAAACCGTGGCCTTTATAGTCCGGCGACCGGAGAATGTGTCAGTCCGGTCACCGAGTTCGCCAATAAAATGAGGACACGGGTCACCGAGCAAACCAATGAATGACCGCCACATGTCACAGAGCTAACCAATGAATAGACGACAAGTGTCACCGAGCAAGCCAATTAATGGACGACACATGTCGTCGTGCAAGCCAATAAACAGACGACACGTGTCACCGCGTTAACCAATAAATGGGTGACACGTGCTACAGAGCTAACCAATTTAGAGATGACACGTGTCACTGAGCAAACCAATAAGTGGACAGTAATTCTATACTGACCGCCGAGAATCTCCCACAAAATCCCGTGGACGCATCCAACGGCTGGTGTGAGTTTAGATTTCGGCTCAGCGGGTCCCACCAAAAAAAATCAGCGGGTCCACCCGCCGAGATGTGTCACACGGGATTTGCTGGGGGATTGGGTCGGCGGTACATATAGAATTAGAGATAAGTGGATGACACATGTCAAAGAGCTAACCAATCAACGGACGACACATGTGATCGAGAGAAACAATTGATGGACGACACATGTTACAAAGCAAACCAATAAATGGTCAACATGTGTCACTGGTTATGTCTGTCCGGTGACCTGAAAAGTGTCAGTCCAGTCACCGGATGTCAATCCGGTACCTGAAAGTGCCAGATACTGGTCACCTGGAAATTCAAATTTACTAAAACAGAAAAATTCAAATAATAAAATCTGAAATTTTTATTTCAAAAGTGGTTCAAAACCATTTACATTATTTATGTTCATAACTAATATGACCCAATTGATATATTATAAAAGAAAAAGTAAATTACATCGTCTTAGAAGGCAAGCGAGCAACAAATTGCGCCGCAAGTCCTTTTTAAATAGCAAAACCTATCCTTTGGAATACAAACTCTCTCGAACCTGGCGTCATGACATTGCTATGCATGACTTTTTGTACTCTTTTGAGGAGTCCAACCGCCTCGGGGGCTAAAAAGCCAAAAGTATCGAAAGCAAAGGGAATAAAGGCATGCCCGTTATCCTGGCAAGCTTTTTCATGTTTCGAAATCTTACCTGATGCCGCCCTAAGTGCTGCTTGTCCAACTGTAAACGACCTATACGCTGCACCGGCTAACGGAGACACCCCAGTAAGGTCGACACATGCATGTTTCCCAGTAACCCATCCAAAAATGAGAACATCTGCTGGTCTTAGTGTTGATCTCCCTTCAAGTGGGTCCGTCAAAAAATTGACAGCTGCTTCCTTTTTTGCCGAAATACCCGCCCTCCACAACACATCATACAAAGTATCCCTCACATGGTTATGTCTATATTTAAACCCTGGGTCTACCTTGCAATGAACAGCATTATCTCCAAAGGCGTCCAAACACCCAGTGAAACAAGCTGGGCACTTTGAATCCGCTAGGTATAAAGGAATCATCAGCCTGTATTTAAGAATCGCCCGATACTCCAACGGTGACATCTTCTGCCCTAGGCCCTCAATCGGGATAACACGGAGACAATCTTGGGCATGCACTGCCTGAAGACAACCAAAAACTGCTTTTTGCCTGTCTGATAACTCATACACTCTGTCCATGTCTTTAACTACTTTACCAAAAAGAGCACTCGCCAACGCATTTTGGGCTTTAGGGGGGGCAGTGTTTTTGTTGGTGAAGCTGCTAAAATCAAAATCAGAGAGAGTCAAACGCAAATTTTCCAGTGCCTCGTTGAAACTATTATCCATGCCTTCTACCTCAGTGTCCCTTAAAATATGATCTTGCAGACTCCATGATTGGACACGTGAAGCTAGAAAGGCGTATTGGGAAGCCTCACTAGCTGTGTATAAGCCAAGACCCCCATATCTAATAGGTAGAGTTGACAACCTCCACTGTAATTCTCCGAAGAACGAGCCCCCACAGACCACAATGTCTTCTACCACCTCTCTCAACCCTTTATCAAATATTCTTATTGCCTCACCCATCCACTATGGTTGGCAGATACGGAGCCCAAACAACAACTTGGCAATACCCATACATGAACGTAGGAGTAACAATTCACTCTGGGGATCACGAAGCTTCGACAAGGTATGCATCAATTCCACTGCCTTTTCTGCTCTCTTAATGGCAAGTCCCTGCACAAAACCAGAATCAAGACTAACAACCCCTCCTAGCAATTTTATCCCTTTATCCGGTCTTGAGATTTCGGCAGGAAACATCCCATCACTTAGCTTCCGTCCGTCACAAGTAGGCCAAAAAATTTCCGTTTTCTTGATATTCAGAATAAGCCCTAGAGCCGGACCCTCTGCCTGGATAATCCTAAGTGCCCTTGCCACTTCTGCAGTGTCGCCAATAATAGTACCATCATAACTATTAACAACATTCATGTTCATAACCATTAACAATGCAAACAGATTAAAAAGTTGACAACTAGGAAAAAAAACCCGACAAGCCTTCTTCTTGGACTTGGCAAAGTTCTTCGCTTTTGTTAGCTGTGCTTCTTTTGCCTTCAAGTCTTTTGCCTGTGCTTCTCCGAATTGGCTCTAGAAATAGATGAGAATGCATAATCAGGAGAAACATCAAACAAATAATCTTCTAGTAAGAGAGCAAAAACAAAAGAAGTTTCATGTCAAACTTACTAACCTAGAACTTCATCATCTCTTCCTGTTTTGACCATGCACCTTCTTTAACAGCTTGAAAACCCATTTTCTTTGGACTTAACAGCTTCACCTTGTTGATACCCATTCTCTCATCAAAGTGAGGATTATTTGATTCTGGATCTACTTCCAATTCAGGCTTAAGAATTTGGAACGCATCTTTTTTCTGCTTGTTAGTATTGACCTGAAAATTCGTATTTCAAACAACAGTGAGTGACATCAGTTATGAAAGTAAACGAGAACAACAATTCAAGACCACACTAATAGGAGACCATACAGTGAATTTGCGAATACAAACCTTCAAGGTACTGAGACTAGTCAACTTTGGCTGATTAACCACATTGCCATGTTCATCTAATTCTCTATGTGCATCTAGACGAAGCACATGAGCTTTTGGAGGTTTCTGCCAGATAGCAACCTCTACTGGCATCTGCCCAGGAATCATGTTTGTAAGAGGACCAAACTCTGGACCCTGGTGAAATCTCATCTTCGCAGCAAGCTCCCGTGCTCTCTTTACTGCTTCCATGTTGGGTATTTGAACTGACATCCACCATTGTGAAAAACCCTGTCACCAGATCAACAATCAACCAGTTCAAATAGCAAAAGACCAAAAACATGAAATCAAGTAGCAAACAAACAAACTGATATTGATGTTGACTTTAAAGTTGGCAGCTTACATGTGTGTAATGCTGGCTTTGATGGGCATTGTACCCAACTTTAGTCGAATGCCCAGTGGTAACAACAGGACCTACAACAGCTCCTGATTGAATGTACCACATCACCTATTTTAGCGAGTGCAGTTCTAATGCAATATCTAGCACCAACCCTCGCTATAGAGCCAGTAATAATCTTAAGTACGATTGCCATGAATGAAAACCTGAATCGTAAGAAGAAAAACAAGCAAAAACGTCAGTCATTATAAACCATAACTCAATCAACAAATACCAACAATAAATGTACTACAATATACTGATAACCCATGTAGAAACAGAGCAAGTAACAATGCAGTGACTTGATAATTCCACTAGAACGCCATAGGTAAAAACATATATCCCCACATTCTAGTACATGTCTACATTGCTCACCAAATCTAACACCTTCCCAAATTTGTTATCAAATAGGCATCGTGTAAATTACTTGAGCCCATTACATGAATTAACCTCTAAAATCTACCGAAGGCATTGCATATATAAACCAGTCACAATAATGCTATAATAGCACGAGGACATGAGCACATATCTTCCGCTTTCACGCAATACAACAACAGGCACTACTTATGTGTCAGGTGTAAAATACAGATCTAGCTTATCAATGAAAACTCATAGTACAGAAGAAGTTAACAACAGTTGACTATACATACAGACACTTAAAGGTAAGCATGGATTAAGAAATAGGTAGATAAGATTTCTTAATCCCCTATGTCGCAAGACCTGCTTTATGTTGCTCAATTTCTGCCAGCTAAACGAGACTCCCAGCTATAATTAGTCGGAGCATCAGATACCCCAGGCATTGAAAACTTGAAACAATATTGAAAAGGGAAAAATCAACTAAACAAGCTTACGAAAGTTGACTACTCTACTCATACAAACACATCAATGAAATATAATCCTTCTTTTCATACAGATACTCAAATACTAATATGCCCACTGTTATCAAAATCAAACCAAGATCCTAAAAAATTGCTAGTTCAGTAAGTGAGCTGGTATGGCATGCCTTAGCAATGAATCTATGCAGTCAGGCAGACTTTACTAACCACAAGATACTACACTGTCATTTCTTTTGCAAAGATAGACAAATATATGCAAACATTGTAAGCAAAACCTAAGCAAGTATGGCAAAACCATCTATTACCAACTACAAGAATCGTTAAGTTTAACCAAAAGTTGGTATGCCAACTAATTAAGAACTAAGCTCCCAAAACAAAATAATTCTAAAATATCAAACCAAGCAATCAAAAATAGGTCTTTCTTCTCCTATTCATTTGAACAACTTCATTAATTGAAGAAAATCATATGAAAAAATAACAAATCAGAGCCTAATTTCATCAAAAAAAAAATAAAATCTAAGAACCCCCAAAATTAAAATAAAACCATACAAATCAGATTATTAAAACACCCTATAAATCAAGAATACTAACTCTAGAATTAAAGAATAATTTCGATTTTAAACTAATCGAAACAAGATTTAACATCAAAAATTAAATCAAATTAAAAGCCCTAATAATCAACTTAGCAGGAGAAACATGAAAAGAGGTCGGAGTATCCTTGCGTTTAGATCTAGCTTATTAGGGCTCAGATCTAGCTTCTTAGATCATCAGAAGTTCAAACCTAAGATGATAAAACAAAATCTAAGAAAAAGGTAGTATCCTTGCGTTTAGATCTACATTAAGTTAAAGCAGATTTTTGGAAAACCAATTCATCTGTTAGATTTTTGGATCTACATTAGCCAGACCTACAGGAAGAAGATTTTTGGTGCGGTTGAGAAGGATTTAAAAGATCAAAGATTGGAACTCAGAAAAGAGAAAGAGCAGGTGGGAAGAAGGTGCGGTGGTGCGGTGAAGAGAAAGAGAAAGGGAAGAGAGTGAGAAAGAAAAGGAAAAAAAACAGGCTAACTAAAGCTTAGGGTTTTGTACATGACTGAAAAATCATGTTGGACGGTGAGAGATTGGGGGGTTGACTTGGTTATCAACGGTGGAAAATTATTTGAATGCTCATACATATTGGGGGATGGATGAACGGCTGGTATTCACTCTGAAACTCTTGATGAACGGTGGAGAATCACTTTGATAGTCATACGGATTGTGTGTTTTCTCAAGCTCGTGTTTTCGGTTTTTTCTAATCAACCTTCGATGCGATGAAGAATCCGACTTAGGGGATCAATTTAGTGATAATCTAGCAAACATTTATAGGTTTGGTGTGAACGATACCTATAGATTTGGTGTTCCACTCGAAGAATTTGACTTATAACAAGACGTTCTTGAGAAAAAATATGAATAATAAGAACATTCGGTTTAGTGTTCCGATCGAAGAATCCAACTTGTCCCAAGTAGTTTTTAACCAAAATATGATCAATATCTATACATTTAGTGCTTTGACGAATAATTCGACATATGAACTATCAAAATTGAAGCTCCGAGTGACTTCTAACCTCAAAATTATCAGAATCCATCATGGAAACAAGTAAATATGGAGCTCAGGTGTCGACATCAACAAATGACATCTAACACCACTCTGACAAAAGCCTGAAGGAAATGTGTGCCGCCAAAATCTAAGCTACTCATGTGGTTTGCCATGCAAAATAAGATATCAACTATGGATAACCTCTTAAAGAGAAGATGTGACATTGATGAGACTAAGTGTTGTCTATGCTACAACACAGATGAGACTGTCAATCATTTACTTCTGGAATGTCCCTTCACTGCTGACATCTGGACATACTTCAGCTCTCGCATGGAACCAAACTGGCAACATAGACGCTTCCTAAAGGCTCAAATAGATGACTGGAGGTGCACAAGAGGGAAGAAACTGGCAAGAAGGATTTGGCTCATCATCCCCCATGCAATCTGCTGGGCCATATGGCAGGAAAGGAATCGAAGGGTGATGGCCAAAAAGAAGGGTAGACACCGAGATATGATTATTGTGGAAGTGAAACGTATGGTATTTCAATGGGGTACCGTGTTTAAATGGATTAGCCTGGTCACTTTCACTGATTTGCTGTCTAATTGGGAAGCTGCGATAGATAGAAATTAGATAGGGGTAAACTTATTGTAACTGGGACAGTTGCCTCTGGCTTCTATTTTTTGTACTTCTTATTATTTTTTTCTCAATAAAAATTTTACCCCTTTTCTCTCAAAAAAAAAAAAAATCTCGAAGGTCCAAGTGAGTTCTAACCTCAAATTTATCAGAATCCATCGTGGAAAATGATAAATATGGAGCTCAGATGTGGATTCGAGCTTCACAAGTGGTAGAACGATATATGAACTATCAATCTCGAAGCTCCGAGTGAGTTCTAACCTCAAATTTATCAGAATCCATCATGGAAAATAATAAATTTAGAGCTCAGGTGTCGATTCGAGCTTCAAATGTGGTAGAACGACATACGAACTATCAAGATCGATGCTCTGAGTGACTTCTAACCTCAAATTTATAAGAATCCATCCTGAAACTGCTAAATTTGGAGCTCAGGTGTCGATTCGAGCTTCGAACGTGGTAGAACGATATACAAACTATCAAGATCGAAGCTCCGTGTGACTTCAAACCTCAAATTAATCAGAATCCATCATGGAAACTAATAAATATGAGCTCAAGTGTCGATTCGAGCTTCGAACGTGGTAGAACGACATATGAACTATCAAGATCGAAGCTCCGAGTGACTTCTAACCTCAATCTATAAGAATCCATCATGGAAACTGATAAATATGGAGCTCAGGTGTCGATTCGAGCTTCAAATGTGGTTGAACGACATATGAACTTCACTATACCCAATTTTGCGTTTCACAACACAAAACATCAAATTGAACAGGATGTTGCAAATTTATTTTGCACACCCAATTGTTTGACCAATTAAAACTCATGACCCAGTCAACCGAGACCAGGACCATGACTATGACCGAACTGACCCATGACTTGATCGATTTCTCTTTCAGACCAAAGAAAAACTTCCAATCTCTCGTCTCTCTTTTCTTCTGCTAGGTTTTGAGCTTTTGGGTCCTTCTTCTTCTTCTTCTTCTCTTCCTGAATCTCTTCCCCCTCTTGTTCAAGGTTTTCTGTGTTGAAGATTTGATCTTCATATCTACTTTTTAGGGTTTGTCAACATCAGAAATTCCGAAGCTCTAATGCGTTAAACCTAAATCAAACGAGAGAAGGAAATACCCAACTTGAGGAGTTAATTAAATTTTAAAAATCTATCAAACTTTGCTTGTTTGATTTCTAGATTTTGACGATTTAATTTCTCTTCTTCTTTTCTCCGATTTACAGCAAGGTGTTGTAACAAAGAAAACCCCTAATGTAGATCTTTTGATTTGTAAATTAAGTTTCATTGGCTGGTTTTGAGCTTTTGGGTCCTTTTGATTTATTTATTTTACTGATTTGTATGTGATATAATCCTAGATATCAAAGTTTTATCTTTATAACATAAATTCCAATGCCAAATAAATGGGTCTGGTCTATAATTAAGATTGATAGGTATGTAATTGATAGGTGTTTTTGCTGGCCAATACAGGTCTCTGTTAGTTTGCTTAGTCAAAGCTTTTCATGATAATTTACAGATGGGGCTGTTAATGTGTTTGTATTGGATCTTTGAGTATCTTCTAGTGCTAGCTACAACTGTTGTTATGCCACTGGATTGAAAGTTTCTCTTTTCCAGTGGATACCCTATGTGATATACTGTGTGAAGTACATGGGTATTGGATTCATTGTACTGTTTCTCTTTTCCAGTGAATTATGGTTACTGAGAAGTCATGAAAGGATGTCGTATTGAGCTCTCATTTAATATTGCTAGCACAGAACTCTGGAAGTAGCAACACAAATTAAGTTGGTTTCAGGTAAGCTGGATTCTCCTTTTAGTTTAGCTTTTCTCGTGGTAGATGAGAGTTTTGTGTGCAAACTGTCAATTTCCTAAATATTTTTCTCATTTTTTCTTATATGAATGATATGTTCTGATGTTCACATTTTAAACAAGTTCTATAAGGAAATATTTTTCTAGTCTAGCCTTCACAAATTTCCTTATGATTGTCGTTAGAGATTCCTTCATGTTACCTCTTTGTGTTTCTAGTCTAGCCTTTACAAATTTCCTGCTTCTTTTTTCTTTGCTTAGTACTCAGCATGCTAGATATTATGATTGTTAACTGCTTAGCCTAGTCTGTTTTTGTATGTCTGCTTGCATGCTCATCTGCTTGTGTGCTTAGTTGCATTTGCATTAGTCTCTTTTAGGTTGTCTGCTTGCATGCTTATCTTCTTGTGTGCTTAGTAGCTTTTGCATCTGTTAGGTTATTTTTTCTCAGTGCTTTTCATTGGGGTTCCCTTCTAGTTTCCTTAGGTGGCTTCAACCGTTCTGATGGGTGGAGATGTATCTGATGCATCAGTAGATTGACACAGACCCAATAAAAATAAATGCTATATTACACAACCACCAATCAGCAGATTGACAATGTTTTCATTGCTCTAACTATCATTTTTTTCGCAAGGTGGATCAAGAGTTTTTTGAGAGGGTATATAGACTATAGATACGATGGATAAGCTTTTACAGAATGCTTGACCATAGGGTTATGCTAAACTAAACCGATTCCAGGATACCAATCATTTTGTTTTTGTATTTGTGTCATCTCTGCCTCTAATTATGGTCTCGACTCTTGACTGTTATTGTGCACTCCATGGACCTCAAACTTGTGCTGATGTTGGTGTTGCCAGCTGACTGCAGGTCATGTTTTTGTATCATATGAGTTGCAGGATGATTTACTAAAGAATGGTTTGTTGTGGTACGTCAGGTGGAGATGGCAAGCACTACGGCTTTGGTGTTACCAGCACTGAGGGGTTGGGAGTAATGTCAGGTTTGACTATTTTGTGGCTGGCTTACCTATCTTGGTGTTATACTCCCTTTGCTTTTGTTTACTGTTATCCGATGTTATGTCTGAGTTGCCAACCATGGAGGGAATACTTGAGATGGAAGTTCAGATTTTTGTCACCAGCTGAAAGGTTTGTGCGTAGGGACAACAGGATTTCTGTGGGTTTATTCATGGCTGGATTTCTGTTACCTACAACTGCAGCTGTGCAACGCCTTGCAATCATTTCTGCTGTATCTGCCCCTAGTTCTAGGCTCACTATAGTCCTTGCTGCCATTTTACTCATAGTTTACACAAATGTGAAGAGGGTTTCCACAGGAGTATTCCAGCAAGATATTGACTTAGAGTTTACTGTAACGAGAGGAGAAGACGCTGCCATTCCATGGAAACTGAATAAAACTTCTGCTGTGAGTGACAGGCAATTATCAAAGAGGGATGTAGGGTATAAGCATCTTACAGTAGTTCTCTGGAGTAAAACTAGATGGAACTTGGCCACCACTCGTCTATCGTTAATCGTTGGTACTCTTGTGCTGATTCCTAGTCAGGTTGTGGGTTGTATTAAAAATGCGACAACATCAATTCTCAAGGAAGTTGCCACCAGAAAATCAAGGTTTCTGGCCAATGAAAAACAGGAAACTGCAACCTTGTACGGTTTTCGCATTTTGGCAGAGAAAGAAATAGTGCTAGTTGGGCCTTGTTTTGAGGTGATATTACTGGGCCTCTCAAGGGTATTCTCTGCAGTCTTTTCTAATGGGCTTGATAGATATTTTGTTCTTTCAATTTGTATTCAAAGATTCCGACTTTGTTCTTTTCATATTTATTTGAAATTAATATTTTGTTTCACGTCCATTTTCAGTTTGACCAGATTAAATCTGTTTCAGAATCAATTTCAACTCTTGTAAAATACTTCGTGTATTATTTCTTTAATTTATTATAAAGGGACTAAGAAGTAAATTAAAATAAAGTTTAGATGAATAGAAAAATAAAAAATAATGAAAAATATTAAAAAAATTTTTATTATCTAAACTTTGTGTTTATATATAAGATGCAGTATCCAATGGTTACAAAGGGCACCTTTACAAGAGTTGCCACGAGGGTGACCTCGTTACAGCCGGATTCAAACTAAAAATATTATTTTCTTGATGATAAAATATTTTGTTGTTAACAAAAATTTCAATACATTTTGAACTTTTTTGTGTTTGGTGTACTCATAATCTTCAGTTCTTTTTGAACCTTCAGAAATGTGTAAACCAATTGACTAACATTGCAATCTGAGATGCATCAAAGTCCTACTCCCTCCGTCCCACATAAATTGA
>JAJJMA010167486.1:0-18326 GCA_023529015.1 Papaver nudicaule | reverse complement strand
AAAGTTGGCATAGATTTCCTTGCCAAAATTGACTTGACTTCAATATAGATTAGAGTTCTATATAAAGACGGTTTCCATACTTAGCTAAAGTATAGGAATCCATTGAAGTAGGACTTAGCTTTCCTAATTAGAGTAAAACTTGGTTTCCAAGTAATCACCCTATTACAAGCCTATAAATAAAGGCATAGGCCTTAGGTTACAATATATCTTATCATAACCCTTATAGGTTATATGAGTATCACATCGATTAGAATTGAATCTCCTCACATGTGAAAGATGTAGATCCTTCATTAGAAGTTTCGCACAAACTTAGGGTTGTGGCAGTTAGGAGACAGTTGAAGGTGAGTCGAGAAGATGAATGTGAACCATCGATGATGTGAAGAAGGTGAGTCAAGTGTCAATTGAGTTGTGTATTCTCTGATATATGAATAAATTGCATTTCTGCTGCCCGTGGATGTAAGCAATATACAAACATCGTTGTATATTGAAGAACCACGTTAAATCTATGTGTCTTTTGTGTTTATTGTGCATTAGCTTCCGTTGAATTTAGTTTTCTGTTTCTGATGCCGGATCCTGGAGTGCCTTGAGGAACAACATGATCCTCTCAGCACAACAGTTACAACTTATACTTTCCAAACAAACAGACAAATCTGGGTCAACCACGGATACAGAAAAAGAAAACCCTAACACAGAAAAACAGTACAGATTTGTAGAAAATTCTCCATTGAAAGTGGAGCACAAATCGAAATCCCTGCATGCAACAGGGATTTGAATCCTGAAAAGTTGGACGGTTGGCTGAAGTCTTTGATGTTTTATTGCAGCACCAAGGGATTAATTGAAGAGCAACATGCAAGTTTTGCCAGACTAAGACTTGATGGATAGCATATACATTAGGTTTGACTCTTTGAAAAGAAGCACCGGTTACTACTTAAAGACACAACAGCTATCAAAATTACTTTTACCCAATTGGCTATAAAGAACGACTACGTGACTGATGGCAGTTTTTGCGACAAGCTAAGGGGGGAAAACGTGCAAGAATACATTCCCGAATTTCGCAAGCAAGCTATAGCATTAAATGTGAACATGAGAGATCCGGAGAAATATGAAAAAGGACCAACTTGTGCTACACGGACAGAGTCGGCACTATTCACAATAATTGACACTGACGATGCTTGCAAAAAAAAACAAATATGTACATCGAGATGAAGAATCAATCCTTCGGAGCAAAGATATTAAGGACTGAAGGAGTGACTGTGAGAATCATGTACTGACACAGCTAGCCAATATTGTGAGATTTGCAAGACTGATCGACACTCTACAGAAAGATGTTGGAAATTGCATCCGGAGTTGAGCCTGGCATGGTGGCAAGACGCATGCAAACTATCACAACCATCTACAACAAAGTAATTGGTGGATCCCCTCCACATGATAACAAAGTTGTGATGATGACAAGATAAGATATTGCAAGAAAAAGTACCTAGACTAGACCTGGTAAATTAGGAATCTACTAAAGAAAAGCTATTTTCAGTGTATGCACAAGTTGAGAAGACAACGGTTCACTTGAGAAGAAACTGAAGTTGAAGTCAACACCACACCCTAAGGCGTACCCGTTTGGATGGTTGAAGAAGGATACGGCTGCAAGTGACCACTGAATGCACCTTCAAATTCACCATTGACAAGAAATACGTAGATCCATCTTATAACGGAAAATACTTAGATCAGGTAACATGTGATGTCCCATTAGATGTTTGTCATCTTATATATGGAAGTCTTTACCTATGGGACAGGGATGCAACTTTCTCTCAACGAAAAAATACTTGAAGGCTGGTGAAAGGTGGAAAAGGGTTTCGCATTCTAGTTTCTAAAGATTCTAAAGAGAAGAAGAAACGTCCACGTACCGAATGGTAGAGAAGAAGAAACGTCCACGTGCTAAGAAGCCCGTCAATGGGCATCCGAAAATTAACTCTGAAAATCCCCCATCCTACAGGATATTATCTGACAATAACGGATGTCGGATGGTCTAACGGACATTATCCTATTAACGAAACGGCAAGGGTAGCTAATATCCGTTACAGATAACTTGAAGGGCTTTATAATAATTTCCACTCTTAACTCCCGTAAAAATTTCTTCCTCTTGCTCCTCGTTCAGCCATTAATCACAGAACTCAAACCCAAAACTTTAAATCGAAATGAAAATTAAGGATGGCAAAGATGATATTAAAGATATCTGTCACTTTATCTCTTTGTTTCTCTCTATTTCTCTCCTAACATATCTATATTAATTAGTAATGGTTGCGAAATGATACCAATGTGTTGGTGTTAGGAGAACAAATGTGGGCTTGATTCATTTTTCTCAATTGTTCCCTTGACTCTTGCTTACTAGGGACGGTAATGGAAAAGAAGATACGGTAATGGAAATTAAGGGTAGACTATGCATTTCGACCTTTGATTTGACTTCGTCCTGGACATGGAAATGGATGAATCCTAATTGGGTGTGAAATGTTAAGTTTAAAGGTGATTTTATTTGATCTGTATATTTTCTCCAGCCTAATTCGATTGAAATGGATAAAATTGAGGTGTAGTCGCTGATTTTTGTGGATGAAGAGTTGAGATGAATGAGCTTTTTGAGAGTTGTATAGGGATATGATTGATGGGTTATTTTCGAACTCTGAAATGCAGGAAGATTTGATCTATAAGGAGCGCGAAGACAACGATAGTGGTTTTTAAGTTATCGGATGTTAACGGATATTATCCGTTATCCGTTAACGAAGTCCGGCGGAAATTAACGGATAATGGATATCCGATAAAAGTTAACGAAACGGAAGCAACAGTCACTATCTGTTTCGATAAGTGCCATTGACAGCCCTAGTGCTAACGAGTCTAAAGGAACACCAACACGGTTTAAGGAACGTCACGATAACGATAAACATCAAACTCGACATACCTTTCAAGTTGGTGATATTGCCTGGTTAATTATTAGGAAAGCACAATTGTAAGGCCCTAATAAGAAGCTGAAACCATTACGCAATAGTCCATCCAGAATTTTGGAGCAATATGATACAAAAGCTTTAAAGCTACATCTGTCAGGTTACATAAACACATACTCAGCAGTGAATGCCAAGAAAGTTAATTGAGGTAGTCGCTGATTTTTGTGGATGTCGAGATGAATGAGCTTTTTGAGAGTTGTATGGGAATATGATTGATGAGTTATTTTCGAATTCGAAATTGCAGGAAGAATTGATCTATAAGGAGCGTAAAGGCAACGGTAGTGTTTTTCAAGTTATTGGATACTAACGGATATTATCTGTTATCCGTTAATTTTAACGCAACGTTAGTGGTTTTTGAAAATCCTATAGAATTTAACGGATAACGGATGTCCGACAAAAGTTAACGAAACGGAAGCAGGTAGAGTCACTATTCGTTTCGATAAGTACCGTTGACAGCCCTAGTGCTAGTCTACAGGAACACCAACGCGGTTTAAGGAATGTCGCGATAAACGACATACCTGTCAAGTTGGATATTGCTTGGTTAACTAGTAGGAAAGCACGATTACAAGGCCCTAACAAGAAGTCGACACCATTACGCAATTGTCCATCCAGAATTTTGGAGCAATATGATACAAAAGCTGTCAGGTTGCAAGAACACATTCAACAGCAAATGCCAAGAAAATTAGGCTCCTTGGATCTTTGCTACTTGACGAACAAAATGAGTCGCCATCATTATGCAAGACTTAGTTCCAAGTGAAATTGCAAAAGAAGACTGGATTTTTAACAAGAAGATATAAGTGACCAGAGTTGGAGAACAAGATATGTTTCAAGTCTGTCTCGAAGAAAAAAGTTTTAAGCATGCAAGGAGGTACTCAAGAGATCAGCTGCAGGCTAAACTTCCCCACCTCTTAGTTCCGTGCTTTTGAGGGACCAAAAGCCTCCTGATGGGGGAGGTCTGATCCTTTTTCTAGGTATAGTAGGACCATCAGAATACCCTCCAGTTTTGCATACAAGAGAATTGCCCTCCAAGTAATTCTAGAAGGGGATTTCTAATCCCAGAAGGAAAAGGTAGGAGTCCCATTTTTAGAAGATTACAAACATAGGGAAGTTTCCTTTTCCTAGAATGACAAGTATCTATAAAGGTACAAAGAGTGCTTATCATGGTTTTAAAAAGCACGCCTCAGGCGCCTGCTTTTTTGCGCTTCAGTTAAAAAACACTTCTGGGGCGGCGCTTTAAGATTTGCTTAAATGAGAAAATTAAAAAATTGCTTTAAAATGCCATGTGGAGTTACAAGTCAGACTCGAGAATGGTCTGACGAAGATGAAGATGTCAATGATGATCATGATGACTATCTAGAGGATGCACATTTGAGGCTAGTATTTCTAACTAGCTCTTGGGTAGAATAGGTTCTAGCTCTTGGGTAGAATAATTTTCTTTTATTTGTTGGCAACTTCATATTTATCTATATTTTTACATATTTTTTTGCAAAGCTCGCTTTCGCTTTACGCTTTCGCATCGCTTTACGCTTTGATACGAGAGCGCTTCGCTCCACGCTTTCGCTTTTTAAAACCTTGGTGCTTATAGAGAAAAATACTAGTTAGAGAATTCAAGAGAAAACCAAGAAGAAAGATACAACTCCTAGGGCAGAGAAAACCTTGAAGGAAAATATTTGTAAAACTCTTTCGATCAAGCAATAAAGTTAAGTTTTAATCGCAATCTGTTAGTTCTACCCGTCTAGCTGTTTTCTATCATATTGGGAAGTTCTAATTGATCAGAGTTGATGTGCACATGAAAGATAGATACTTGAAAACGGACAGTTCCACTTTCCAAGCAATGACAAGTAGGTCTAACAATTGGTTTTTCAGTCGCTAAGTAGAATGTATTGCCTTTTTATGGTTTCGCAACAAATCTTGTTTAGCTTAAGTTTAACCAAATAAGTAGCAATCCATGGTATGAAGTGTTTGTTTCTCCAAATCATGCTGGAAGGTTGGAGCCTTGGAGGACACATGGAAAGGACTCTCTTCTAGTCTCTTGCAATAATTACTTCATCAATTAAACATGAGGAAACAGAAGTAGAAATCCAAGTCAAATTTTGTAAGTGCTACTCTTAAAAAGTTTATGTACAAGATTTTCCTAAAGATTTTAAATTTTTTTCTGGTTCGTGTAACGTTCATTAAGCTGTAGAGTATGTTTAAGTTATAAAAAGATGATGTTAAGGAGCTGATTTTCTTACCAACTGTAAATAAAGGAAGATAACATGTATTTCCATAGAAACGTACAACGTTAAATGTACAAGTTAACTGGTATAATATATGCACGAAAGCAATGTTGTCTGTTTTCTGTCTGAAGGATAATGAGGAGCTCTCTTACCTCATTCAACTGCATCGCAGAGAGTACTAGTAACCCATGGATATTGCGATCTTCCTGGCTAGACATCTAGATACAAGTCTTTAGGGCGTAAAACCACAGTGAACTAAAAATATCTGCCCCATAAGTATCAGTGCGAACATCTGCCATACCCTGAAAAGCATTGAGCAGAAGCTATAAATAAAACATCGAAACATACAAGCACATAGCAAACAGCCAGTACTACTCGGCACCTCCCTAAAAGCCTGAAATATAATTGTTAAAGCAATCATTAAACAGGTACAGAAAATATGAAAGAAAGACGGAAATTATTTCCAGCCAAACTTTTAGGAACAAAAACCTAAAATATACGTCAATACTGCTACTGGACTCTTTCAATCCCTCAAACATTGTTCATATACGTTTTTGGGTTGATAAATAACCAAAGACGTTTTCACAAAACATCCCCTTCAACTGTGTACGATTTCATCACAATTCACTAGCATAAACCACGACCAGCCACTTCCGACAGCAGGTTATAGACAAGCCAGGTTTGAATGTATATCTACCTGAACGAGTTCACAAGTAACTATTCTTAAATAAGAGGACAAAGAGCTTTGGCCTACATATATGATTAAAATGAGAGATTAAAATCAAGAGATGCGTTTTTCGCCTACAGTGGCAAGACAATAAGTTTTTGCTGCCAAAACTATAAAATGAAATTTTATTCTCTTCGAGGAAAGAAAAATGTTATATGTAAAAAAATATATATATTTGCAAAACGTAAATTGTCACTCGCCTTGATGATCAGTAATGCATTGACAAAAATTACAGGTACAGCTGCAAACCAGCCATCTGGAACTCCAAGCAGTCTTCAGTCTTCAAAGCAGGATCATGTTTATCCTAAATTCCAAATAACTCGAAGCAGTCTTCTCATCATTGATATGTTAATACCGTTAACTTTTGTAGAAGATGCCAATTCTTGAAATGGTGCAGCTAAAGTGATTTGTCCCACATCCCCTGCTTCACCTTCAGCTTGGATCATAACAGCAGATACCAGCCAGTATAAACAAATAACCATTGTTGATCGTTATATGATGGCCCCATCAGGAAGGCCATCAGCCAACATTGAATAGGTCTGATTGTTAGGCTGATGACCCTTTTCCTCCATGATGTCTAAGAGTTTAGAACATCTATCAGCATGGCCCTTCTTAAGTAAACCATCAACGAGAATCGTCCATGCTACTTCATCCTTGTTATAATCACATTGGAGAAGACGAGAGAAAACCTCTTCAGCCTCCTCAACATTTCCTTCATCATATAGCCCACAAACAACTACCTTGAAAGATTCTAAATGGGGAAGATGACCACATGAGACCATATTACCAAGCAGGGCTGATGCTTCGGTGTACATTCCCAACTTGCAGCAGCAACTAACAAGACAGGTGTAAATATCCTCATTTGGAAGTAACCCTCTTTCATCCATATAAAAGACCAAATTTTTGGCCTCCTCCAACCGTCCCCCTTGGCAAAACCCAGCAATGAGGGAATCATAGGTGTCAATAGTGGGGGTACAACCATGTTCCACCATTTTCTCCAAAAGTCGCAATGTAGTCTCAGTATCAAGTATCTTCCAAACATTAGAAATATCCATTGAAGAAGAACTAGTAGCCAAATCAAGACCATCGTTATTGCTTCTTTCCTTGACTCGTGTATCATTTATGAAATGCTTCAGTAAAGCAGAATAGGTAGCCACAGATGGCCTACATCCAGCATTAAACATCTGCTTTAGAACACCAAAAGCACGATCGATGGATCCCAAATTTCCATACCCATTTATTAATACATTGTAAGTCACCACATCTGGTTGAACTCCTTTGTTAATCATTTTAACCATCATGTCTTCTGCTTCTTGTAACTTTCCTTGGTTGCAATACGTACGAATAAACACTGTATAAGTACAAGCATCAGGCTGAAGTCCTGAGGAAAGCAAACGCTCAAATATCATTAGAGCTTCTTCATTAGAGTGGCCATTTTTCAACAACTCATCGATGAGATTTGTATATGTAAAGATTGTAGGCTCCAACCCTCTCTCTATCATCTCTTCAACTAAATTAGCGGCTTTGTAAATTTGTTTTTCTTTGCACAACCCATTTATCAATGCATTGTAAGTATTCGAGTTTGGCAAACAATTCTCAGCAATCATTTCCTCGAGCAATGAAGAGGCAATATCAATCTTTCCAGCTTTGCAATGCCCATCTATCAATGCAGTGAAAATAACTTCATTTGCCTTGGTGCCTTTCTCTTTCATAGAACGAAAAAACGCATATCCTTTTTCTACCTTCCCTTCTTTGAAAAGAGTGTCTATTAGCATCGAATAAGTCCACTGATCGGGTTCCAAATCATCCTCAGACATCGACTTCAGCAACCTAAAAGCATTGTTCAAATAACCCTTCCTACACTGTCCCTGTATTAACGAATTGTATGTAATGGAACTCGGAGACATGCGGCGCTCACGCATCTTACTGAAAAGTGCCATTGCCTTGTGCACCTGTTTTGCCTTACAAAACCCATTGATCAACTCATTGTAAGTGCGTATCTCTGGGTTACATCCATTTGATTCCATCAGGCTCAAAATGGTAAATGCAACATCCATTTTACCCTCCTTGCAATACCCATCAATGAGAGCATTGTAGGTAGGTACACCAGGGACTAAACCTTTCTCAGACATCTCATTAAACAAGCTATGCGCATCTTCAAGCTTTTTCTCTTTACATAGGCAATCAATGAGAGTGGTGTATGTGTGAAGATTTGGATGACAACCTTTCTCTCCCATCTCTCTAAACAAATTAAAAGCTTCTAACCTCCGACCCAAGCCACAAAGCGCTTTTATGATAATTGTATATGTACGGACAGTAGGACGACAGACATCATCTGGCATTTGACGGAATAATTCAAAAGCTTCGTCAATCTGCCCATCCTTACACAGCCCATGGATGAGAGTGTCATATGAGGCCTCGCTTGTATGACAACCGTTCTGCAGAATCTGCTTGAAAATCATACGAGCATTATCCAAATCTTTATTCTTACAGTATCCTAACATCAGAGAAGTATATGTAAATGTTTCTGGATTCACACCTGCTTGTAACATCTTTCCGAGATACACTTTAGCCTCCACGACTTTTCCTTCCTTGCAATACACATTAATCATCGTATTGAACGTATAATTATTCGGAGATATCTTATCATTCAACATATCTGAATAAACAGTCTGCATTTCATCAATCAAACTAAACTTAGCTAATCCCATTAACAAATTATTATAACATCTAACAGTAAGGAATAACCTTTTCTTTTCACTGGCTTTGTTCATCTTCCTGACCTCCTCAAAAACAAACAATATTTCTTTGGCGGAACCACAAGACTTAATCATCAAACTTCTAACATTCTTGGCATCACTAAACAAACCAGCACGAATAAGTAGAACCAATAGCCGTGAATAAGATCTCACATTGTGTTTATATCTTTGTTTTTGAGTTTCAATCCAATTAAAAAAACCTAGAGCAGTTCTAGCATCAAGATTGAGATGACTGAGTACATTACAAACATGTAATGGAGTTATAAATGGGACCAATTTAAGCAAAGATGGGTTTTCATTCCAGTTTTTTGAACGAGAAATAATATCATACACTTGATTGGATAAATGAACTGATTCTGAATCTAGGGAGTTCCCAATTGGAGTGATGGAAGATGGCGATGATGTTGTAGTAGTGGTAATGTATTTTGACAAACGATTGAAAAGATTGAGTATACTAATATTACCTGGTTTATCCTTATTGATAACCCAAGATTTTATCATTTTGCGGCATCGAACGATATTGATGAGGAATCCATTCATGGATGACTGAAATGTAATTGTAAATATGAACCAGATAATTAGGTAAACAGCTCCATTGATGATAGTGTATTGATTTGGGTTAATGAGGTAAACCTCTGTTCAGGTCATCCTCCATCAATGGAAGGAATGATAAACAGAGAGATTGTTTGTTGTTGTTAGGGTTTTGTTAAAAGAGGAAGGTGAGCACGATTATTAGTGCGTATACTTGCGTGCCCCGAGTCCGCAATAATCGTCTATTCCGAGCAGTGTAGATTAGCAGAGCAGCGGTGCTAGGGATTCGCCTACTATCGCGCCGTGTACATCTTTTTTTTTTTTTTTTTGTCAACAAAATTTTATTTATTGTTAATCTGAATCTGAATCTGAATCACCAGAATTACAAGTTTTAGATGGAAGTCTGGAAACAAGCTGGACTCCAATCCCTTTTTAAAGTACAACCCCAATCATGTGATAAAGAAAATCACCCACTATGACATTCGCATCATGGCTAGCCATATAATTGCGCAATCTTTTCGGAAACTCCACCGTGTCACTACCCATCTCCCCTAAAGTGGTAAAAGCAAGCACACCAAGACCGAAGCCCTGAGCAGTACATTTCTCCAAATATTTGTCTCTCTTACGAGCGACAGCATCATCAATTGCCTTGCCAGGGACAAACGTGCGCATCCCTCCGCCTGTAAAAGGTGAAACAACAGTGATATCCATACACACATCATGCCCATTATCCCAGTTATATACTAAGATATCCGCAAGTCTCAAGGCTACTCCGGTGTCTGAGAGATGAATCCCAAGTCAACTTCTTTCCTAGCTGGGACACCCGCACGATAACAGATATCAGCAAAAGTATCACGAACCAGGTCATGTCTGTATTTGAGACCAATCTCATGCGAGAAATGCAAAGCATGGTCCCCGAAAATATCCATCCCCCTGCCACAACTGGTGCAAGTGTCTCCTTCTTCGAAAAAAGGGATCCCAAGTCTATAACGCAAGATAGCTCTGAAATGTCGAGACCCAAGTTTCTGGTTAAGCCCAGAAATCGGGATGGCCAACAAATAGTTCTAGGCATGCTTGATCTTGTTACTCTGCCACAGGGATGAATCTCGCTCCGTCATAACAAATCGATTGGGTAAATCTCTCTTCACTGCATCGAAGTATTTGATTGCCAAAGAACTCATAGAATGAGGGGCAATGTCATCAATGCAGAGCGAAGAATTCTCAATACCACATACCTGTCTGTATAGGTTGAGTGCATGATCAAAACTTGGGCTCAAACCAGACACACCAGAATGCCTCAAAATAATCTCATGTTGCGCCTTCGTCTGGAAACAAGATGTCAAATAACAGTATTGCACGGTGTCCTCCATGGTATACACCCTTAGACCACCATATTTGATGGGAAGTGTCGCAAGCCTATGCTGAAGGAGACCAAAGCCCAGCCCATCTCCTGTAACAAGATGTCTAAGGAACTGCTTGAGATGATTATCAAAAATCATATGTGCCTCACCCCAAGTATTCAGGCTTAGTTGTTCGCATAGCAAAGTATAACCTGGAGACACCAGAACAATTCCTCAGCAACAAAAGCTCCCCATGTGGATCCATGAGATTCCGTATAGCGTCGATCAGAGCCGTGGTCTTGTGAACCCTGTTAACCACCATATTCTTGCAAAAACTCAGGGTTCAGGCTAACAAGACCTCCCAACAGCTTAACCCCATCTGTTGGCCGACATATGTGAGGCGGGAAAACACCCTCAACCAAACCTCTGCAGTCAACATTAGGTCAAAATAGTTCGGACTTCGAGACATTAAGATGCGAACCCAAAGTCAAACCTTCTTGTTGAATAATGTCCAATGCTCTAGCCACCTCCAGCGTGTCCCCAATCAAGGTCCCATCATCTAAATACCATGCTTGTAGATCCAAAGAGCATGAATCTGCAATTCTATGTACCAAGGGGTGTAGAGTTAAGGCAAATAACATAGGACCGAGCGGGTCTCCCTTTTGTATTCCCTGAGCAGACAAAAGAGTCTCGTCCATATAATACAATCTAGCAGGAGCTGCATAACAGAACTCTACTCACTTAGAGATGGAAGGACAATGTTTCCTTACCTCTCTAATCATTGCAGACCTGCTCACAAGATTGAAGGCATTAGAGAAATCAACCAAAAGCATGGAAGTAGATGTTGAGTCACTCTTTGCCTCAAGAATCCTGTTCATAACATGAAGAATCGACTCACCTCCACAGGGGACCCCCACACCAAACTGAAAGTCACTGAGATAGCTCTTCATTTTCTTACCAACATGAGAAGCAGCAACTTTAGAGACTAGGCGTCTCCAAATAGTACCTACAGCAACATGACGTATACCACGTCCAGGCTTAAGTAAGGGAGTAAGGGGGGATGAAGCTACAAACTCCCCCAAAGCCAAAGGGCAACCACCTGTAAGCCATATGTTAACCATCTCGTTAATGGAATTAATGAGCTCATCTGAGACAGCAGCAGCAGAAACACTCAAAGCATCGACTAGATGTTGGCCGCGAAGGCCATTTCTCCCACATGAGGTCCCTCTACGAAAGCTTTTCAGCTTGTTCAGGACCAAATCCTTAGATGTAATGAAGGATGTTTGCGATATATGGTCTATTGGTATCAAAGGAGGAGATGCATGCGCACTACGCCACAGGGGCCTGTTTGTAACGGATATAGACGTTGCGCCGAATTAAAGCAACGTCTATTAGCGTTGCAAAAACGGCGTTACAAATTTTTGGTAACGTCTAATAACGTTGCTTTAATTAATTAAAGCAACGGAAGTAACGTTGCAGCTTCCGTTGCACTTTTTTATTTAAAGCAACGTAAGTAACGTTGCAGAATTTATTTAGAGCAACGTTTTCTGTAATTTAGGCAACGCCTATAAACGTTGCGGATTTTTTAATTAAATTTAAAAAAAAATGTATTACAAAAAATACTAAATATTGTATTAACAAAAATACCAAATATTTTATTAAAAAATACCAAATATTTTATTAAAAAAATACATATATTAATTAAAAAAAATATGTTTTCTCAACTAGATTACATACATACATTTATGCTACATTTATACATACATTTACTGGTTGTTGGATTCACCCTAGACTTAAGATCCAAATTTGATTCAACAGGTACAACTACTTACCAAAATTCACAGAACAGCCTTCAAAGAACAACATCAAGCAAGAGCATCATCCAGAGCAACAATTCCAGGGAGTAACTTGCCTTCTAACAGCTCCTTACTAGCTTGTGCATAGCTACAATTGATTCAGCACCCCCAACGATCGTTGTTGCTCCCTTGGCACTTAGCTCAGCCAACTTCATGGCAATTGCCTGAAATGCAGGAGACAAGTTAAGTGTATTAGCTTCCCTGCATCTATTTACCGTCTTACCCAATTCTGTTTGCATAAGTGAACTAATGTACTAAAGTCAGCATCACATCCTACATTGCATCAAGTTCAAGGAAACAAAAACATGTAAAATTAACATAAGCACATACTTTTCGTTCTTAGGGTATGACTGGAAAATGAGGTGTAGGCATTCTTCAGGAAAATGAACAAGAACGCTAATACACAACTTTCTGTGCAAAACAAAACGATACGGAAATGAAACAAGCGTGACACTAGGCAAGCATTTAACAGATTGATCGGAGCCAAGTGATTTCGATCTCCCATGACCAACATGTTCTCAGACAAAAACAGATCCATACAGTTTTTTGAATAACTACCTGTGCAAGAGTAATACTGCAGATAATGGCAGTATTAGCATTGCCACCCAGCGATGGCTGCAAAATGCGAGTTAGTTTGCTGTCTCTGAACGGCACATGACCCCTACATCAGATCAGAACATATTGTATGAGCAAGTAGACAAAACAAATGCTTGACAGATTATTAGATCCTGTTCAACCTACCCTTGGCTTTCAGCACCTTCACTCAACTTCTTAATCACAGTTCCAAGAGTCATAAGGCTTTTGTTTATGTGTGAACCCTCTTTCAGACGCATACCTTCTGCACCAGTCTTTGCAGCACGTTCTGAACCAGCTAAGTCCACTAAGCTCTGGTAGATAGAAGACAACATCAGATTTGTATGTCCGAGAATAGATCATGTCACAAAAAGTAAACTACAACTAGTTATAATAATAAAAAGGAGATGAACAATGTAAAGTAGTAGCAGCATACCAGGACAGATACACGAACAACGTCACAGGAAATGCCAACTTCCCCATCTTCAGTCCTATCTCGGCTCTCAATTATCTAAAGTAGTAGCACGATACCAGGACAGATACACGAAGATCGTATTTATGCTATTTTGTGGATAATAGCAACATGGAAGAGGTATTCACAATTCTCGTTCCACAATTCACAATTCTATTCAGAAACAGGAGTATCAAGGGGTTACATGGAGAGGAGTCAGAAATTGAACGATTCTTAATAAAAAAAGAGAAATAGAAAATGCAATTCAAGGACCATCATCAGCGTTCATTCTTAACAGACAATAAATGATTACTTACAACTAATTCCAGTTCTTTTTAAATTTTTCTTTAAGTAATTGCACTTGGGTTTCAATCACAATGGGTCCTGTCAGGTTCTCCATTCCTCGAACACTTTCACGAATAGTAGTTGTAAGTGAATTTGACATGCTCATTGTTGTCCTCCCTTCCTACTCCTACACCACCAATTTTCACAAAATTGTAAGCAAAAAAGACCATATTATTACTCAAATATTAGAAACTCAATTCTAGCTATAAATCCCAAAAGCTACAACAAGCAAACTGTGTACAATGACATCTGTATGAAAGATAAGCATAACCAAGTCTGAATCTCAACCTCACTATACATCCTCGCACTATTTTCAGTGAACCCCGAGAGCTTTACCTAGCACCTGCAAGGGTCAACAAGGGCCTTATCAGCACTTTTATTCTTCTTATCCAGGTAGCCAGCAAACAAAACAGTTATAGGACTATCAGAATAAGAAGAACAAGACATGAGTTAGCATCAGTTACAAAACACAATCAGAATAGCAGATTTACAAGTCCCACAAGCCAAAGAAAACTTACTCAGGACATGCTTTCAGGCCCATCATACCTCCACATTACCCTTTTTCTACAATTACAAAATCAACTAATCATAAGAAACATTCAATCACCAATAATGATCTAATAACTAGTAATAGATATGATTTTTAAGATTACTTGAAGAGACGTAACATCTGCCTGTAATGATTTGATACTATCAGATTGAATAACCTCCTCCAAATGTAAAATACTATCATCTGTTCCTTTAAATCCCATAGTCTTTTCTTTAATACCCAACTCTATAACCAAACCAAAGTAAAGAAAAAATCAAAACTTTATTGGACTCAATTTAATACTCCCCAAATCAAACAAAGTATGAAGATTTTTGCATTTGATGAATAAATTAGATCTAAACGAAAAAAGAGTGTGAATCAGAAAGTTGAAAAACAGACCAAAATTTGACCGGTAGTTTCCATGGAATAGTTTAGGTTAAGACCCATTACACGAATCCTTTAGAGTAAAACCCTAAGATTGATTCAGAAACCCTAAAGCAGATCTGCTGCATCAAAAAAGAAAAAAACTCTATATCAAATCGAATAGAAGATGAAAACAACATATACTTAAATTGAATCGATGAACGAAAAACCCAAATGAATGGAGTCAAGCAAAACAAATAACAAGATATGGTTTTATTTTGATTCAGGAGCAAAACTAGATCTAGAACAAAATCAAAAACAACGAAATAGCTTTGATCGTTGATAAAATCATCTCCTTCAATCAGTTAGACCTTAACTGTGCAGAATAGCCTGCTAGCATTTACGAAGGAAAAAATCACAGAGCTAGGGTTAAACGATATTTAGGTACTGAAATTGGATTTGATTTCTAAAGGATGGTTTGGATTTGATTTCTAAAGGATTGGATTTATGAGGTGCCGGTTTACAAAAGATAGCTTTTGATTTTCGATGAACTGGAATTGATTTTCGATGAACTGGAAGAAGAGAGGAAGGAAAGAAGATAAGGAGAAACACGCAGGGAGAAAGAGAAAGATAAAGGCAAAAAAAGAAAAGGGGAAAATATAAGTAAGGGATAAATGTAATTTCCGGTAAAAAGACATATAAGCCCTTGAAGGCGCAACGGTATTGGCAACGTTAATAGCGTTGCTTAATTAATTTTAATAATTCCTAATTTGAGCAACGTTAAAAAAAAATGCGCAACGTTATTTGACGTTGCCACGTGGGCAACGGCTATTAACGTTGCAGATGCGAAAAAAAAACGTTGGGAATCAGGCCCTGTGGCGTAGTGGCGGGTGCTTGGCCTGCAATTCCTCCAGAGTTCCCGAATCAGACGGAGCCACTCCATTGGAAGTCAAGGTACGAATAGTAGCTATGTATAAACCATTACTTAGCGACTTGCCATGATTTCTACTTTTCTTCTTTCGTCGTTCTTCTTAAAGAGCAGCTTGATCCTCCAATGCATGATGGAGCAGGGTGACACAACCATTAGGCTCATACCACTTTTGCAAGGCAAGTTGTATAGCCTCAATCTGGAATTTTTTCCTGTTGCCGGATTGTTCTTCCGAACTACTCTTGGGAAAGTTAATTCGAAGAGTGCAAATAGGAAAAAGAAGCAGTTGAACCCACAAAGAGATGTCGTTAGGATTCTTAACAACCCTCTGAATGACAGTGTTAAAGGTTCTGGCAAAGAGAAGCTTGCACTTAGCAGGGATACTAGCAACCGTGCATATTTGGCTCTGCAGAACTTGGTCTAACAACTCAAGATTGAGACTAAGTACCTTATCAGCTGCAGCATCAACAGAAACTTCGTTATCCTACGCAAGTAATGGAACAGGACAAGGATTCCATGCACCAAAAATTCAACATGTTTCCCATTCCATAGACGGATCACCTCCCCGTTGTGCCTGCAAGAGGTCCTCCAAGCATGTATCTCCATACAAGAAGAGCATAGCCACATTTGCATACTCCGTAGAGTGCTCTCCCATGTCTTAAATACGCTGAAATTATTGCGGATAAGTTGGCGGTACTTCTCCTTGCTCTCTTCCGTGGGATAATGCTTATCCCGCAAGTGTTTAATCAAGGAGCCTTGACAAAAAAAATTGTCATTCTTACAGCCATTATTGCAGCCATCAAACCCCTGCAATGGGCAAGCAAATTTACTCGAATGCGCGCCTTGAGTCGAAAATGAATGCACGGTACCTTGTGGAACAGAGGTTGTATTTGTGGAAGCAACAGTCCCCATTTTTGCAGTTGCAGATGATTGAATGACACCAAGGGGGGATGAAGCACGTGCTTGCTTGTCAGTGACAGCAATCCATCTTTTTTGTTTGTTAACTCCATGGGAAATTGAAGCTCTAAGGCCAACAGGACTTGCTATGTCTGTTGAATGATCTACGACATCAAAAGATGTCGAAACTGTCGTGGAACATGTTGTTACAGTAGTTTCCGATGGATTCGCAACAAGGGCATGAGGGGAAAGGGGTTTCTGTGAGTTTGGTAGTGCAGAAGATTGAATGTAGCTCCTTGAACAATTCACAGCAGAGGCAACTGGAGTTTTCTCGTCGCCATAGGAGGTGGAACGTTCAAGCCATTGAAGATTGGCGGGAGTGAAAGCAACAACGGAGTTTTTCCCAGTTCTCTGTGGTTTGTGAAGTGCAAAAGACTGAAGAACTTCACTGGCAGTGGAAGCAGCAATGTAGTCCTTGGATTCCTGAAGGCTTGAACGCGTAAAGAATCTGGTTCTCACCATCAGATAACCATGAAGAACAAGAAAGCTCAAAATCTTGATAATGGCCACAGAAATAATAATCACCTATGGTGATAAAGATATCGTTCAAAGGGTAGAAAAGCGTCTTGGGTAGGTGATGGGTGTCAAACCAGTCAAAATTAATACTCTTACTTTACTAAATATAAATTAAGCACAGTAGCAAAAATAAGTTCGTTCCACATAGAGAGGTATGGATTATCAGTTGTATTGAAAACTTAAGAGTAACCAAAGGGGGGATTTGTTTTGAAATAAAATAAAAACGAAACAAGTAAATAAAAATAGAAATTAGAGAGAGGAAATACTGGTCAAGGGTTTCATCTTCAATCACCAAACATGTTCATCAATCAATCAGAGTTAACATTAATATTTCTCATACCAATAACCCTAGAGTACCCCATCGAGAGTATACTCCGGTAAATTCCTTGTATCATTGCATACCATAACGATGAATATGCAAATACTACTCAGAGAATAACTCAACGCAACGTGCAATGAAGTTCAATTCTCCAAGAGCTTTAGGTTCCATGAATTAGGCTAATCTATGCAACAGAAATACTATGAGCAAACTATTCAACATAGGTCAAGCTTCTACATATAATATATAAAAGCTATCATTCGAAATCATATTGTGCTACTTGTAATCAGGATTCGACGACTATTTCGTATCTCAAAACCCTAATCTAGCTATAGATATGCTTTCATATTCATTCAATTTGCAACTTAAACAAATAAGAGAGCAATCGTATTGCAATACATCAATCATGCAATTATTAAACACAGTAGAACATGAACGATAATAAGATTTCAAAAATGTCAAAATTGACCAGCCAAATTGATTAATATGTTTGAGACATCCAATTACATCCCTAACCAATACGAATTATTTAGCTACACATAACCACGGAGTTCATGTTGACAAATAAGTTGAAAGAGTCAATTGAATTAAACTGAACAAAGATTCAAATCAAACCCAATAACCCAAGAAATTGTGGGTGTCCTTAGATGTTGCTGGTGGAGTTGTGAAGGTGGACAGTGAGGTGGTGCAATGCTGGTGATGGATGGAAGGTGCAAACTGGTGGTGGCGACGTGGTGGTGCTGCTGTATTGTTGCTGCTGTGTGGTGCTGGTGGCAATGGATGCAAGTGATAGCTGTGATGCAGGTGGTATGCAGTGATGATGATGGTGGTGGATGCAATGGAACTGGTGGTGGATGGATGTAGATGGAAAGGAGCAAAGCTCCTCTCTGTTTGAGTGCAGTTGTGAGGCGAGAGATGATGTCTTT
>JAJJMA010167484.1:0-12103 GCA_023529015.1 Papaver nudicaule | reverse complement strand
ACAATTTCTTTGGTGGTGTCCTTTCTTTTTACAGAATCGACATGTGATTTCATATCTTTTACCACCTTTCTGTTTATCACTATCATTATCCGAAGAATCAGATAAAGTAGTCACTACATTTGTGGTGACTGAAGGTTTTGCCTTCTTTTTATTAGTGACTTTTGCAGATACAATGACTCTTTCTGATGCAGATGTGATAGGAGGAGTGCGCGGATTTTTCACATCGTTTCTTGAAGTCTCTTCTGATTTACTATGGATCTGGGACAAATCCAAAAGTTTCAGTTTTCTTCTTCAATAGTTTTGCATCTTTCTTGAGCATTGGCTAAGTGATTTTCTACATTCTTTTTACTGATGAGAATGTTTTCAACCTCTAAATCGTGTTTTTCCGCAATTTGTTGTTCACGATTTTGACTCAAGGCAAGAGTTGTTTCTTGGCGAGAAACCTTCTCTTTACAGTCTCTGAGTTCCTGAACAACTATTTCCAATTTCTGGAGTTGTTGTTCTAGGAGTTCTGACAGTGAGCATTCATGAGTGAGTGCATCATTGAGATCACTTAGAGTTTGAACATATTTTTCTCCCAGAGATATGTATTCCTCTGTCTGTTCAATCTTGAGATTTCTGGGTGAAGGATCGTTCTGGGTTACTGCAACTTTTGTGAGTTTACCAGAATTTATTCCAATATGTTGAGAAGCAGGTGGAGTGGATATCTTTGGAGTAGACAATCCCAATGACTTTGAGTAGTCAAAGCCTGATCCTTTCATTTTGACGTTATTTCACGAACCACGATAAACACAGACAGTTACGTCTTTTATGTGTTCACCTGCTCTGATACCAATAGAAAAAGCAGGGGTACCGAAATACAACCAACTTTTCGTTTGGGCTCGTGAGACTTATGGTCAGATCTGGACGATCTCAAAAATCAATATCCAGATCTGTTAACCTGAGTTTGGATCTCAAAGGATCAGTCCAACGCAAGACAGGGTCTTGGTAAATCCAATGGATGGATTGAGAACAACGATCAGGTTGATTAATAGAGTACTTCTTGTGTTTGCTTTAATTATATAATCAGAGAATATAATGCGGAAAGTAAAGCACACAAGACACCAAAGATTTTTTTAACGAGGAAACTACGACCTGTAGAAAAACCTCGGGACCTCGTCCAGATTGAACACCGCACAGTACAAACTGTCTACAAACACTAGCGTACTATAAGACTTCGGTCTGGGATGTAGCAGAGACCAATTCCAACCCTCCAAGAGAACTGGCTACTGTCGCACTCCTTACGTCTCTAGATCCCCCACAGATCGTCACGCACTTGATTCCCCTAGCTGACGTCCTTTACAGGCCTAGGAGTTGCTTTAACCGCTGTTAAAGGCTTGTGTCAACAATTCCGTCTTTGCAACCTCAATTATCGACTGTATGTTTGAACTGTCCTCTATCAGTTTGACATACACAAAGTGACTTCCTTCGGATTGCTCCAGGTCATACGGAAATCTACTTACAAGCGGGGCTGACAAGTAAACCGAGTAAACTATGCCCAACTTGTCTCTACCTCAGTTGTAAAAGAAGAATCACTTAAGAAACTTATACAACTGGAGCTAACTAGGTCTTACAACACCGAGTGCAGCCGTGCGTTGCTTCCTTTCGAAACCCTGTATGTAACGTATCAGTTCTTGAATGGCCTTATATCAGAAGAGAAGGACCGTAGAATAGACAAGAACGTAATCAGGTTACCAAGGTTACAGGTTACTCCGATTTCAACCACTAAGGTCTCAATCTCCTACCGGGGCAACTTGATAGGTGTGCAAAATACCTATTCAAGAGTACCTAAATCATACACTTTAGTCGATTTAAGCCTCATACATTGTTTATTTTAATCATTTTCTATTTTGCAGGTAATTTGAGATCATATCTAATAAAATGAAGCAAAAATAATTCAATTCACAACTTGGAGTCATATGGAGTTGGTGGTCTTGAACACGAGAAAGATACAAGCTCAAAAGTATTGCAAACATGAGTTATTGGAGGCCTCAACAGAATTGAGTTTAAGGCATACAGTATGGAAGGGGCCACTTGGTTATTCCCAACCGGTGCTACACGATAAGGGGCACCCAAAGTATGGCCCAATTTCATTAACAGGGCCAAATTCTAATTTTCAGAATTGCTGTCGGAATCAGCTGGGGAATCCGAAAACAGGCCATCAGAGTTTGGAGTTCATCAGGGGACTCAATGCAGATTCAAGACACTATGAAGGGTCAGTGATGTGAGGCCATTACTAATCGACAGGAGAAACATGAGAGGGAAATGGCACTCGCCATTAATGTTTTCTTCCGCCGGAGAAGGTGCTGATGACGGCAACAGACGATGGTGAGGGTGATTCTATGTGTACAGGGAAGCTTCAGAGGAATTGTATTATGGGTTATCGTTGGATTTCGCTGCTGGAAGATGGAAGGAGAAGCTGTCGCCATTGTTGCTGCTGCTGCTGTCGCCATTGTTGCTGCTGCTACTGGACATCAATGGGGTAATGCTGTCAGATTTGGAAGAAGATGGACAGTGCGTTTCGCACGTATGAGACATGAAGAGGTTGTCGGTTTTCTAAAACAGACAGGCAAATAACGTTATGGGCCGTGAGCTGGCTCAACCTAGTAGAAGTGTTGGGTGGATGTTTTGGTCAGTTGGGCTCGAGCTAGGTTTAGGAAAGTCTAGTTAGTTTCCTAACGAAGGTTTGCTACGTGAATAAATATCAGGAGTTATCAGAGACGAGTTATCACGCAATATTTTGGAGTTCTCCTGGCACGTTTCCCGAGGCGGTGGAAAACAAGGGTTTTGGGCACGTATTTCGAGGTGGAGCTTTGGGAGAAAGATTGGAGCTTTACATAAGGGAGTTTTTTATGATTTCTAGCACTTTGATTATGTTTTCTTTTGCTTTCAAGAACAACATGAGTAGCTAAATTTCTTTTTATTGGTTGAGGATGTAGTCTTTAAATTGCAAGACATGTTATTTGCTTAATTATGGAGTTAAACTTATTCATATTCATCATCGATTCTATTCTACTATGTATTTGAGTGTATGATTGATGTATTACACTAAGATAGAACATCTTTTGATTCAAGTGGCCAATTGAGTTAGATTTTGTTATTATCTATTGCTAGAACTAGGTTTGGAGATACGAAATAGTTGAAGAACCTATTCATAAGTAGCACAATATGATTATTGAGGTGGTGATAGCTTCGAGAGTCATATGTAGGATATAACCTTTGTTTAATGAGCCATTCATGGTGGTTCATTGCATTGATTAGCCTATTTCACAAAACTTAGTGCTCTTAGAGAGTTGAACTCGATTACTCATGGTGTCGAGTTATTCTCTACGTAGTATTCACACATTCATCGTTATGGTGTGTGATGACATTAGGAAATTTCGGAAGATTTTCGCGATGATGTATTCTAGGGCTTTTGATGATGATAGAATTAGTCGACACTCCATATATTATTCATATGCATGTTAAGCAATTAAAGATGAACCCTTAACCAATATTTTCCACTCTTGATTACTTTCAATTATTCTTTGCGTGTTATTTACTTGCTTTTATTTTATTTTGCTTTTAGTTTTAAAACAACAACAATCCCCCCCCCCCTGGGTACGTTGGGATTCAAATATTGAAATAACAAACCATTACCTCTTCGTGGACGAACTTGTTCTTACCTCTATATTATACTCTTAATTATTGTGAAGGTTAGGACTTAAGTATATTTGTGCGGATTCGACACGCATCACTTCCCAACTCTCAAGAGAAGTCTTTATAGTCGTAGGTAAATCCCAATAGGAACTGCTACCTAATAGAGGATGACTATACCACAACAAGCGTTCACCGAAGTGAAAAGATTTATACGATCTCTTCCCTAAGGAATCTTCACGTATGCTTGATGCTTGCGGCATTCGTCCTTAGACACCTCTAATTATAACACTCAATAAGATAGGTTTCTTTGGAATAAAGCAACTAGTTTCTTGTTCCACAAGTTTAGGAAACCATAACTTGCAAACCAAGTAACCTAGATTTATCTCAATTGGAAATCTTTTATCATTTATCTGCCAAGTGTTTTGTTAGCTCAAAAATACTTCAAGATCCAACAGACCAGAGATAATCTTTATCTTATTGACACATTGGGAATCGTTAGATGGACCACATAAGATATTTCGTGATAACCAAGTCCAACTAAGAGATAAAGGAGTTCAGAGTTTAACCCGAGTGAAAATCTCAGAGAATATTCACTTGGGACGGTTCGCAAACCGTCCATCTGAATCACAACCAAAAGTATCGATTTTGGGTTCACGTTAGGTACGCGTACAAAATGACACTTTGGAACTCAGGAGAATTCCCAAGTCACTGTTCACGAACGGTTCGGGAACCGTCGACATTCAGATTAGGGTTTAACTGGACCCGCTGGAAGTTCTGGGTTTAAATTAGTACTTAGGCGTGTTAGACGTCCTCAGCTGTAATCCACTGGACTCTTGCTCAAGAGTACTCCTTTAGATTCACCCATATCCAACAAGTGATTTGCAAGCAAACCAATGCAATGGACAAATGGTATCGAATCTATCTCATGCATTCTTGTAAGCTTAGTATTTGCGGGAACAAATACCAACATAACACATGGTCATGTAGACAAGTACACGATATCAATCTCTATTAATATCACTACTAAAGTAGCCGACTATTTCGAAAGATAGAGAAAGTAGAATAGAAGAATTTCCATAAAAGTCATAACTCCTACTAACCTTTTGTCGATGAAGAATAAATGATGTCTTCTTTGTCTTCACAGTCTTCGTCTTCAAGGTCTCTACTACTTAGTCTATATCCTAATTCCGAAATCTAAACTCTAGTAGGCTAAATCAAGAATTGTGTTTTGACACCTAAAACTGACAACCAGCTTGACATACCAACGCTAGTGGGTTTGACCGGACAATGCCCTAACACTATGGAAATGTGCTTTAATGAATTTCCGAAATTAAGTTAGCCTCATTTCAAAGTTAAGCCTGAGTCAATATAAATAGGAGTGGTATCTCTCCTGAAAGCTTTGTCCCTCTACCAAGCTTTTCTTCGGAACTATAAGCTTGTGATTACCGTTTTTCTTTTCAGTTACTTTTGAGCTTTTGATCTCGGTCTAGAATTGCGAGAAAGTCTTCTCTAAGGATCGAGAAGCCTAGAATTACCTCTTACGGGAAACTAGTTTATGTTCACTAGTCTTCTTTGTATTGTACTTGTGTTTTGTTCTATCACGTCTATCAAACCTTGCGATCTTGTTTATTCTATAGTCCTTCTCTTCTGCAATAAGGCCACTCAAGATCGTTGTGATTAGAACATACTCTTTATCTATTAACCTGGATTTGTCAGCAAGCCGCTTTCGGTTTGTGTGCCTAAACTATAGATATTGAGTGGAATTAAGATTGATGTTATTGGATTTAATTCTTGCAGGTACGCTGTTCTTCACGGTCATATCATATTGTACTTGCTCCAGATGATTGCTTGATTCCAACTGGGACGCCAAGGTTGCTCATTCGAGAGTTTTGGTTTTGAAACCTTGATCGATATCTCGAGGGGTTTATTACCAAGTAAACTTAAATATCCCCGCTCTTGGTGTAAAACGACTTCGGTGAAATATCTGTTAGTTACCAAGGGTATCATCTAGCGATTTGACCTGCCGCTATTTGGTTATTGTCCATAAGGTTGTAATCGTCCGATTGGAGGTCGGGTAGTGATAGTCCTCGCGACGGGCTGTGAGGCAACTCTTTCGTAAGACAGTAAAGGACGTTTGTTTGCATATGGGGAGTACATGTGCGTGACCACCTTGCTGTGGTTGGAGGCGTAGGGATATTGAGGGGAAATCTTCATGACTAATAGTGGTATTAGGGTCATATTGTCTGCACCAGCAGTCCGAAGTCTGAGAGTAGGTGTGTTGGCGGCTTAATTCTTAAGAGTATTCAAACTGGACTAGGTCCCGGGGTTTTTCTACGAGTTTATAGTTTCCTCGTTAACAAAATTCTTGTGTGTACTTTACTTTATTTCCGCATTATATTTGACTTCTCATTTATAATTAAAGTATCGTACTTGGTTGTTGACATAGCCTTTAGGATCTTGTATTGAGTCCCTTGTGTGAATCAATCAGTGACGAAAGAAATCTTGTTCTTGAGTCTTGATTACAGGAACCGTTCAAGGTTTGACTTATAGGTGGACTAAAATAAAAGATTAGTGGTGTACTCAGTACCCTCATCTTTTCAGGATTTTTTGTGAAAAATCTAAAAGTTACGACCCAATAACCAGGGCGTAAACTGAGAAATGTGCCACAAAATTTTGAGGCGTAAAAAATGTTTACAAAATACGTGGTGTCCAGAGGTTTTTTACGCCTTAGTTTGGGGCTTAGAAAACAAGGAGTAAACCAATTTACGCCTTAGTTACTGAGACGTACGTAGTGCATTCAATTGCATTTAATATTCCTATGCAACTTACGTCTCATTGGTCGGTTTATCGTCCAAGGGGTAACATAAGTGTACGGCTCAGTTTCCCCCAAATCAACTAAGCTACGCCTTGGTTGGGAAGAAACATGAGGCGTAAATTGCATGTATGCCTCAATAACTGGGTCTAACTAAGGCGTAAGCCGAAAACCCAACTCACACAAATCACACAGATCTACGTACTAAACATGATTACAAGCAAAGGTATACCTGGGTGTTAGAAGCTTATTCCTCCTCATAATGTTCACAATACTTGTCTCTTTGGAGATCTTGGAGGGATTCTTGAGTTTGAGTTATCCACTATGTTAGGGCATTGTCCGGTCAAACAAACTAGCGTTGGTATGTCAAGCTAGTTGTCAGTTTTAGGTATCAAAACTCAATCTTGATTTAGCCTACTAGAGTTTAGATTTCGGAATTGGGATATAGACAAAGTAGTAGAGACCTTGAAGACGAAGACTGTGAAGACAAAGAAGACATCAATTATTCTTCATCGACAAAAGGTTAGTAGGAGTTATGACTTTTATGGAAATTCTTCAATTCTACTTATTATATCTTTCGAAATAGTCGGCTACTTTAGTAGAGATACTAATAGAGATTGAGATCGTGTTCTTGTCTACATGACCATGTGTTATGTTGGTATTTGTTCCCACGAATACTAAGGTTACAAGAATGCATGAGATAGATTTGTTGATACTAATTTTCCCATATCATACATCAACCAATTAATAAGTAAAGTAACTATAACGAGGATTTAACAAGTGGCCTTAGTCTTGCAACACCTCGGACATAACCACGGGGGTAGAAATATCACTGGAGGTATCTGAACTATATTGGCGCCATTCACTATATCAATACATAGTAGAGGATACCGACCGGAGTCTGTAGTTTATCCCATACATGTATTACGATGGCCTAAATAGCCTTAATCATTCAGCATCTCTCATTCGCAATGCTATTTATGGATAAGATATCAAGTCCAATGAGTTTACTATCGTTTTATGCTGAATGACTAGATAATCTCCACGAAATGAGATCCTTTAGCGTGATCGATCCTAGAATGATAAATAACACAACAATATAATGAGGATCAGCACATTTTGTGCCTACATCCTCGGGGAAAGCTATTGCTACTACTGATATTCATACTATTCTTCCTTACAATATTCTGGTGGACTAATGGATAATGAGTATTCCTCAGCGTATCCATCTAAAATTTTCTCGCCCCCCACTCTCTCAGTGGAGTGGGGTATTTATAGTAGTTTATAACGGTTACTGGTTTTTGCTACACTTGGTTCCTTCTTCATTTGATGTCGTTTGTCAACAGCTGGATTTCTTGCACCGCTTTGATTGCCCACTATCTTCGTTATCCAACTTCTTCGATTCTCTTGATGCGCTGGTTCTTATCCGTTGATGACTCACCACCGTTGGTGTACCCATTTGGTGATCGACACATCTCCCTATCCATCTGCCGTGGTATAGGCTTGAGAGGTAACAACTTCAACACGCGTCCCCCATGCTCAGACCTAGCTAGAGTAGGTTCATCATAACCTTCGGTTCCCATCGCTCCTCGTAATGGGGTAAAGCGCGTGGAGGATGGATTCGGTACTTCGTCTTCATTTTTCACCGTGCCCCGAGTCGTAGGTTGGTGACACGTGGCCATCGATATTCTGGTATTAACAGTTTGTCCCTTTTCTTTCAGTTATTACCAAGGGTAATTGTGGAAGAAAACCCTTCGCTTTCTGCCGCCACTTTCCCATGTATTTATTAGGTGGTCCCCTTCTTAGATCGTGTGAGAGATTTCCCCTTGAATCTTGCGTCAGTTACTAATCATTCCTCGAGGCTATAAGTAGTAGAGAGAGGATCTGAGTTTTAACTTCTTCTTCTTTATTTCTTCTGCCGCTATCGGTTTCTTCCCTTGTCTTACCTCTTCTCTTCTTTTCCGGTGAGTTTTATCGGCTTGTTCTTGTCTTTCCCTTTGGTGCAGTTATTGGGCTCTTCCTTCAGGTAATTCTTCTGATGCTTCCCTTTCTTCGTGATGAAATTACTTTGCCTTCTCCGTATGATGTCGTAAATTTCTGCCACTGTTAGATTGCTTGTTGTTGACTTGTTTCGCTCCTTATGCATGACGGTTTTTTCACCTTCCATATATGTTCTTACCTCTTCTGTATCTTTTCTTTGTTTTCTCAGAACCATGACGAGAAAGAAGTCTAAGTCTTCGAAGTCTAAATCAGATACTTCGTCTCCGGCAGTCTCGGTTGAGGCGGCTGATACCAGTACTCCTCATTATGAAGTATCGAGGCTTGTACCTGAGGATCCAGAGAGTTATTGTCACATACCCCTCGAGGAAATTAAAAGCACCTATTCTCTCGAGGGTTTCACGATAGAGTACTATGGCGAAGTAGATGTTCTGACTGAGCATATGGTTGCCAACTTCCCTTTTGATGAGAACACTCTTCTCATCACGGTAGGTCAACTTGCTGCTGGATTAATTCTTCCTTTGTTCAATCCTGATGATCCCTTTTATTTTGATGTGCTGTCGAACCGCCAAATTCCTTCAGAAAGCTTTATTCGAGGAATTTTTCAATATAGTGGAAATTTCCTTAGACTTCTTCGTGAGTACTGGCTTCGTAGTAAAGGTAAATCAAGCATTAGATGTTATAATCCTTTTGATCTTCCTGTTGGTGACAACCCTTCGTATTATACTCCTGCCAATTTTAATGCGAAGTGGGGTGATGTTATTCAAACCACAAATTATCTCTCGTGGGGTGTTGGTCCTCGCCGTATTAGAAATCCAAAGATCCCTTCGTTGTTGCCTGATTGTGATGATGTTAACCGTACCAAGATCCCTGGTAGTACTGATATCTTTCCGATAGAACAAAGAGTTCGTCTTGATCATGACCGAAGATGGATGCGTACTCCTCTGAAGCTTATTGGCCCTTGGTTTGCTGGTTTTAAAGCTGATGCTTCGGGGAAAAGAGTGCCGAGGCTTTTGTCTGAACTCCCCCCTCAGTATTATGGTTATAATGCTTGGATGTTTAACAAGGAATCTTCTACTGTGCCGAGGAACATGAAGACTAAGGCTGAGAAAGGTGGTGTGTCTACTTCGGGGAAAGAAGGTGATTTCGCTCCATTGTTGAAGGTATGGTTTTGATTTTGACTTTTTGTGTTTTTATGTTTGTGTTTGTCAGTGTTTTCCCCTTGAAGCCATAACTTGACAATGGCGTGTGTCATCGTAGCCGAGGAAACGTTCCTTGAAGAAAAAGGTTGGTGACGAAGAGGAGCAAAGTACTGGTGGTAGTCCTCCCAACGAACTGTTGGAGGATGATCTTTACTGATGGTGCTGGTAAGGGAAAAAAGGCTGCTGTCAGCTTCGAAGGAGAAGATGAAGATTATAGTGATGACGATGATGTTCACAGTGTTTCGTCCAACCATTCTTATGGTGGAGGTATGGATGGGGGTGTCGATTCCCGAAAGCGGAAGAATGATGGTAGTATTGAGGGTAGTGGTGATACTTTTGTTGGTACTGGTTCGGGTAATGTTGATCAGTCTATTGACCTAACCTGCGAGAATGAAAAGAAGAAGAGTAGGGTTGAAGGAAGTACGAGTAATCCTCTGCAACCTACTCCGTTGGCCAGTTTGTCTGCTTCGTTTTCTAGTTTGGTAGGTACTCCGTTACCTAGCTTTCCTCGTTTGTCTTGGGCCAGTTCTACCCCTCGGGGCCTGGTTTTCACTTCTCCGTTGTTGAGAACTGGTACTTCTTCGACCGTTCCTGTCACTCCTTTTAATGGTGGTTTAAGTGCTTCCTCGTTGTTCAAGATTGTTCCTTCTGCCCCTGCGGATGTACCTTCGGCTGGTAAGTCTCCTCTTTTAATGGAGTCAAACGAGGTATTGTTTGCACGCTGTTTGAGACCTCCGTCGCATGTTTCTTCTGCGAATGTGATGTTGGTGAATCCCGAGGATAAGTCGCAGTTGGAGAAGACCTCGGGGTCTCAAATGGCGGAGATGCAGGATTGCTTTCTGAACCCTTCTCATCCCCTCGCTTATGGTCCAATACCTACATTGGAGAAGGCCCAAAAGATAGTAAATCAGTTCTCTGATTCCCTCCCTGAGTTGAATTTGTACGCGGTGGGTTTCTTCCCTTGATGATTGTTGACATGATTCTTCTTCATTTGCTTGGATTTATCTCATCATTTTCCTTTTTGCTCGTAGTTGTCTCTATATGTTCGGAGTGTTATCCCGCTGCTGAAGTTCTATCCGGCTAAGTGTGCTCAGCTTGATGTTATGCTACTCAGATTATTTCTGACCGTGATAATGATGTTAAGAGCCTGAACGAGTTGAGGTTTTCTCAACATGGTAATGCTTCGTCTTCTAGGGCGGCAAAGCTGGAGAAAGAACTGGTGGATTTGAAGAAGACTTTGAGTGATGCCCAAGCTGACAAAGAAAAGGCCCAGAAGGCTCGAACCTCGGCTGATTCTGCACTGACCCAGGAGATGCAAAGATCAACAGGTAAATATGATCTTCTTTCTCTTATGTCTTTCTCCGCCTTGTTTGTATGTATATTCTTGCATGGGGTTTGAATGTTCGTTCTCGTCTCCTCTTCCTTATCTTCTTCTTTGAAGACCTTCGTGTTGAACGCAATGGATTCCGTCGTGTTCTCTGGCATGTTGAGATAAAAAAAGATACTTAGCTCTTAACCGAGTTCTTGAACTTGAGCTAGAAACTTCTCGTTCTTTTGCTATTGAGATGGTGGCAGAAATAGACAATCTCCGAGACTCTCCTGGGTTAAAAAATGAGTTGATTGCGAAGTTGAGAGGGGAAATTGAGGTAATGGAATAGCGTGTTGTTCTTCAACAAAGGCGATATGCCGATGCCCGACAAGATTTGGAGGAGTTGGGCAAAAAATGGGCAACGGACGCTGCAGAGAGGAATAAATTGTATCTTAAGGTGAAAGAACTGGAACAGAAGGTTAACGAGGCTGGCTCTTCATCTTCTCAACCTGCCCTTGCTTTGGTCTCCGCAGTTAGGGAATTCTCTGAACGGGTTCATAGGCTTGATACAGTTAATATATCTTTGAGAGTTGATAATGAAATGTTGCAATCTTCACTTAATGACATGGAAAAGAAGTATGACCAATTGTCCGAAGAATTCTCCCTGGTCGACTCCCAACGCATTGACGTCGAGCATAATCTTGAAATATCCATGCGCTCTGATTGTCTTCTTATTGTGTCCTTTCTTCTTAGTTGGATTCTCATAATGTCATATCATCTTTGCTTGTAGGGTTGGAGGAACAGATTCATAAGTTGCAGACCCAAGTGGATAATCTTTCCCAGAGGGTTACAACAGCTGAAGGCTTAGTCACTCACAAAGATGCTATTATTGCTTCCTTCGGCCCTCGTGAAGAATCCTTGGTGACTGAGTCTAACCAACTTCGTGAACAACTTCAGGCCCTTGAAGCAAATGTGAATGAACAAGTAAATGCCCGTGCCGAGCATCGGGTTCGCCAGTTGTTTTAGATGTAAAACAATAAAGAGAATCTGAGGGGTAAAGTGTGAAGTGTGATGATATAATAAAAGATTATGATGAATTCGAGA
>JAJJMA010167470.1:0-10871 GCA_023529015.1 Papaver nudicaule | reverse complement strand
AGAGAATTTTTTTTTCCAGACATAGTGGCAATGGACAAGAAGAGAAAGAAACCAATGACAGAAGAGGGAAAAATGGAAGAAGATGAGAAGAAAAAATTAGAGGAGATAGCAAAAAGATTGGATAGGTTTTTACAGTACATGTGGAAAATGACTGAAGAAGAACTAATGAAAGTTGAAGACCATTTGTACAAGTGCAAGAGTGCTTTTACAAGAACTAATGAACCATTCATCATTATAGACTCATTATTCAAATCCCCAGAAGAGAGGAACAAATTCAATGAGGTACGGGAGAAGGAGAGTAGGAATAAATGTGTGGTGAAGGCGAGGAGGGCGAGGATGGCTAAGGCAGGCTATGTGGTACATCATATTTCTGATAGTTCTGAAGAGCGAGGAGAGGAGGATGCAGAAGATGATTCATATTCAAGTGACTCAACCTCTGATGACGAATGTTATGCTCGTTTCATTTCACGTTTGCAGGCAAAGCTCGAGATATTCAGGAAGAATGAGGCGAAAGGTGCGAATGATACTTTTATAGTATCAAAGACTAACTCGGAGGATGATGGCGAGAATTCAAAGGAGAATGCTGGAGACGATTCAAGGGACCATGCTGGAAAGGGAAGTGATGATTAAAGGGTTTTTATTTTATGTTTGCCCTGCCTAAAGACATCTATATATGTGTTATAATATACTGGGACCCTGTGCTAATGTGTGCATTTTAATTTTTTTAACACTAGAAAATAAAACTGAAAAAGAAGAAGAAGACTATTTTAACACTAGATAATATACTGGAACCAATGTTTGGACATAGGAAAACGCAGAAAAAGTAGAATGTCTTAAAAGCTATTTAATTTTTATTACCTAGAGGAATGTGAAAAGAAACCACTCATGCAAAAGTAAGTAATTAAGCCTTATTCACCCAAAGTCAGAAGAAGAAAACCAAGAGTTAGAGAGAAAAGAGATAAAAAAAAAATCAAAATTTCTTAAAGAGATAAAGATGATGATCAGAAAGGTCCTTGCAAACATGGAGATTAAGGGTATGTACTACACAGGTCCATGCAAGCATGGAAATCAAAAATCTCATTTTCAGGAATACATGGAAATCCCCTATCCAATAGGTCCAATTGTTGAGTTCTACAATCCAGTGGATGGGAAGGGAGATGAAGATCCTAGAAGGAGATGGCCAGCAGAAAGAAGAAATAGCAGATTCATGAAGGAAAGAGAGATGATGCAGGGGAGATCAAGGAATGTGGGTAGATTCCTGCCCATGCAACATGTTATTGATCCCCAATTGATCAAGAAACTTTTGGGGATGATTTTGCTGCAGTACTTTGGGTATGCTCTTCTTATGGCTTTACAATCTCTCTTCCATTCTTAGAACAATATTTTTGTTTTTAAGTTTTTTTGTGGTTAAGGATTACAAAGTTTAAATTTTCTTGGTTGCATGTTGGAATTATAATTTACATTTTGGGGATTTAATAGATTATGTGTTTTTTTTTTTGGTTTAATTTTTGTTATACATTTTATAGTACTGGTAATTTTATTGATGAATGTGCGGTGTAATTCTGATTTGGTTACGAGGGTTTCATTATTCAGAACTGAGAATTCTGAATTTCAATTAGTGCAGAATTCAAGTGGTAAGGTTGTGTTGTGTAGAATTCAAGTTGTAAGGTATATACTGCAACTGTTGTTCTTAGGATAATCCTGTTAGTATGCATGTGTCTTGCGCAACAAATCTCCATTAGTGTAATCTAATCCTTAGAATTAGATTAAGTAAATTAAGATTAGTTGTAATTTGGTTTAGGTGTTGTTTATGGTTTAATCATGCACTAAAGACTAGCTTAAGGTAAATGCTAGATAAAGTTTAAGGTAAGTATGAGATGTCCTAGGTTAGTATATATCGTCCTATGTGGTGTGTCATGTAGCCATGAGGTGTAACTCCAACTCATGATAGAAAGGTTGGGGAGACATTTGGCAAGCATGACTAGGACTCTCTTCTAGACATTTGGAAAGCTGTGGAGTATGTCAATACTAGGCTAAGGTTAAATTTCAGCATAAGGTTGTATGTTTCTTATCATCATAAAGTTTACCTAATGGTGTTTATGGAGCTGAAATTTCAACAAATCCAACTCTATATGCAATAGAGTTGTAAGACTGCTGCCAAATTTCATGGAGCCAAAATTCTAGAGCCAGAATTCTGGTTGAAGAATTTCAATCGACCAATAAACAGATGGAATGTAGGTAGATTTCTCATAGGGTTGCTGAGTTTATAGACACTAGCACTAGGCAATGTAATGTAGTCTGGTGGTAAACGAGATTTTGTCCGTAACTGAAAGGGATTTGGCACCATAACACTAGCACTACATTACTCAATATAGTTTTGGTTTGTTCAGTTTTGTGTATTTGTATTGTGCAGTTTGTATTGTTATTGCTCAATATAACACTAGGCAATGTAATGCTCTCTAGCTCTATATTCAATTGGGATGCTTGTTTTTCTGATTTTGCTTTTCTTAGCTTGTTTTCTGCTATAACATATCTACATTCTATCATCTAATAAATTCTCTTCCTAAATTTCAACAAATCCAACTCTATATGCAATAGAGTCATAAGACTGCTGGTGAAATAGATAAAGGTAGTAAACAGACAGAGAGTTAAAGCAGAAATTGCAGGGCAAATGAAGGTGGTGGTGTGGGTATAAAGAAGTTGAAGTTTTAGAACAAGGCATCACCCGCCAAGACATCCAAAGTCTTTAGAGTAGTTTTCCTTAATTAGTTTATATAACATTAGTAGGTACTGCAGGACAGGGAAGTGGAGCATGTAGCTCAATTACTGACTATGATCTCTGACATAAATCGCAATGCAGGCGGCTGAGGAAATAAGCAGTTTTTAGTTTCAGAGTGTTATAAGTCCATGGAGGCAGTAATGTTTTTTCTGGTTTCTCTTTGGATTTGGTTATGCATAACTAGTTGGCTGTAATGTTTTAGATTTTCTGTATGATTTCTTTGGTGCCCTATAATATGTCCTAGAAAAAGTTCATCAACCTAATGTGTAAACTTTTCAGTGTAACATTATCAAACCAGACTACAATATATGAACTAACCACACCTACAATGACATGAAAAAACATACTACAATTAACTATCTACATTTCTAATGACAATCAACAAACAAAAAAAACAGTCTACATTTCTAATGACAATCAACAAACACAAAAATAAGAGAAATCAACAAAAATCCTACAACAACAAAGAGATCTGAGATATTCAGACCTTCAATACTCATAACCAGAAATTTAATCATTAACACTAGATGGTTTCGACTATAGATGTTGCAAATTTCCAATTCAAAGGGATAAAAGTGAAATACCTTAACCAATAGAGCATCGTCAGATCCAAAATTTGAAATCAGCTTCAATCCTTCTATAAGAAATCGACTAAACTCAAACCAGTTTTCAAATCGATATTTCATAGAAGATTTGATTGATTCAATGATGTTGATGAAGTTCCCGCACACTAAATCTCACTGTGCTCGACGAATTTGCCGGTCAAATTTGACGTCGTCAGGGAAAGAAACTGGTGAAAGAAAAGAATCCGGTAGAAAAAAAGAAAGCAGCGAGAGAAATTAGTGGATGCGGCAGCTTAAGTTGTTGGGGTTGGACATAGAGCTGAGCTAATTCAGACACGATAAATGTGTGGAGGTTAAAACACCCTCGGAACACGTATCAAAGATCCAAGGACTAAGGCCACACCAAAGGGGATTTCAATCATGCTTCGGGCTCAAACCAAAGGGAGAAGAGCATAAAGACACCGAGCGGGAGATCAACCGGAAAGGATTCGGACTGAGCTTCGAAGGACCGAAGCCCAAAGTCATCTTCGGAGGACCCCCGAAGGAACCGCCTTACTCGACAAGCTCTGACACTACCACGATTGAGTTAATTGTCTTATTAGCTGTAAACCACTCGAGCTCGGCATATATAAGGGGAGCTTGAGAAACTTTGTAAGGGTTGGATTTTTGGTATTACCTAGGTGGTGAGAGAGGGATTAGGTATGTATCTCCTCAAACTCCTTAGCATGTATTAGTTAAGCAGAAATAAAATCTATAGTTGTGCTTTATCTCTTGTTGATTAATACAATACGTGTCTTCGGTATTGTTCTTGATGTCTTTCGTACTACGAATGATACCATAATAACTTTGTTTATGTTTAAGATCTGATGGCTGTAGAGTATGATGTACCTATGCAGATTTTATACTCACACAGTTTGGCGCTAGAAACAGGGACTGATTAAAACAACTTAGGGTTTGCCTGTGATTTTGGGTTTTCAAATTTTTTGGGAAAATTTTTCTAAGGTTTCTACAAACTCTTTTTCTTAAAAACGTATTTTTTCACATCTTTACTATTTAAGCTCCATTACCTTGGACATCTAAAGATCTTCAACGCTTTAGTATGAACAAAGTTTCTCGAGTAAATCATCAATGCGATAAGGACGAAGTCTTTTTAAGGATTCCAAAACTTGAAAAACCGAAATCTATCTTAGAAATATATTCATTGTTCTTCAAAAATGTATGTCTTATGATTCAAATCAGGAAAAGAGTCACTATCATAAGAAGCAACCAAGAAAAGTTCAAGACCTATTTTTAGGGTTTTAAAATAGACAGAAGAATTTTACACAACAGACCATGGGGATATAACTATGGACCTCACTTATCCGCTACATTTTGTAGGAACACAAAAAAAAAAAAGACGTCAAAGGCGAATCATCAAAATGAAGTCACTAAGCAAAACATCAGTACAAACTGCCCATTGCCACTCGATGATCCGTTCAAGAGAAAGCATCAACTCACGAAGCAATTTCACCAGAAGGACTCACAAAAGGAATAAAGACGGAAAGAAGATAACGATTGTCCCAAAAGAAAGGAAATTCGAACCCTGGCAGCTAGAGCCAATATTCTATTCAGCAGAAAACCTTCCAGAAGAAGGACCGAGCGACACTCCCCTGATTGTAACAATAAATCCAAATAAAGTATCACAAACCAAAAATATGGATCGACCCAGGGAGTTCAGTAGACGTCATATTCGGAATGGTTTACAGAAAAGTACTTTTAAAATATTTCACTGGTGCCCTCGGACCATGATATCTGCGGGTTCAATGGAAGAGCATCAATACAAACAAAAGGCATATCATTGCTAGAATATGTAACAACCAATGAAGCCACAAAACACCTTCTGTGTCCTAGACACAGAATCACTATATAACACAATCTTGGGGTAACCATGGATACATGGAACCTTGGGAATAACCTCGGCACTACAAAAGAGGCTCAAATTTTCATCTCCTACATGCATAAGAGAAATTAAAAGCGAAACCATGGAATCAAAGGCGTGTAACGAAAAAGACAGGCTCCAAAAAAGATACGAAAGGCGCGATCGAAACACAAAAATACAAGAAGCAAAAGGCGTAAAATAATCAGCAAAGAAATAAATTAGCTAATAAAAGGAAACAAGGAAGCACTGAAGGATCCTAAGGCCACGAAAGAAAACATCCCGAGTCTACCTCGACAGAACTTACCGAGGGTACAACATCGAAACTAACAAAGAACCAAAATAATAAAAATTAGAAGTTCCAACGGGAAAGCTTTTGAAAGAATATGAAGATGTCTTCGCCTAGAAGATGAAACGAAATGATAAGAATAAACCCATGCTTCAGATTTCACCACCTGAAGATAAACCCTTCGGTGAGGCCATTCGGGCAAAAGACAATAGAGTTAGCAGATGTACATCTAACAAACAATGAAATCAGCACCTAACAAGATAGTTGCAACCCGGAACAATAAGAAATAGTAATACCATATAATAAATATAACATAGAAATAGTAATATAACATAGAAATATAACAAGATAGAAATAGTAATACCATATAATAAATATAACATACAATAAGAAGACAACGATCTCAAACATAGTGATTATTCCGAAGAAAAACAAAGGTGCGAGCATGCATCGATTTCAACAAGAAAAAAGAAAAAATATATTAATTTCTCTTATTTCTACGTCTGCCACGAAGTCAGCCAGCTACGGTACCACGGTCTTCGTCAAGATCGTCAAGATCGACTGGAAGAACGGGAACAAAGGCGGCGGCAGTCTGACCAGCATCATCAACTTCTTCCTTTACTTCAACCTTCACAGGTATCTCGTCATCAGAAAAAACGAGATCCTCTCCCAGCATCAACAAAATTTCCTCACTATGACGACGAAAAAACGATCTCGTCTTATACATACGGAAGTCGTAGGAAGGACCACCGTCTTCTCTCATTCTCTATTCTATCCTTCTTTCATCACTCCTTATGAGATGCTCGAAGAGCCGAATTACCTTATCATGATTACTTTCCCTCCTAGAAGAACCACCGCCTGCGAGATTGGCCTCCATTTCCATTATCATTCGAACTTGTTCTCTTCTATTACTTTGCTCTCTCCTGCTACTTCCTGCATCCATGGGCGTTTTTCCCTTGTCAGCCATTTTTTCTAAAAAATATTTCTTATCACACAAAATGGAAAATGTTAAGAAACGATTGGGAAAGACTAGCTTTTATAAAAAAAATTATGATATCGTCTAAACTTCTGATTTAAATATTGCGGACGTTACAATTTAGGAAAAGAGACAACCGCTTTAGGGTTTCTTTGATAATCGCACCTATACTTTAAAAATTTTTTTATGATAATCTCCCATTACCCGATAAAGTAGTTACACACCTTTCAAGTTCTCCATGCCACTATCCACTTTTATGACGAAATAACCAACCACTACCATCATTTACAAGATAATCAACATATAATGATATATCGCCTAAGTTAACCTATAACCTCTATAAAACAGAGCTACAACGAAGTTATGCAGAAGACAGAATCACCACCAAGGTATAAGACACCGAAGAAGGCAAAGTCAAACATAAAGGACAAAGCACCGAAGGAAGTATAGCGATACCCACGGGAGAAGGCCCCATCAAAATTAAACAATAAAGTGGAGGATTTGCGGCATCTAAGCAAGTAAAACACCAAAGAAGGGGCAAAAAAAATAAAATAAATAAATACGGTGGACGAAGAATCTGCTAAAAAATAACATATATACAATTACGACCTGACAAAACAGTGGGAAAATCACAAAAGCAGCATAAGCAACCAAGGAAATGATTTGAGTACAAATTAATAGTTCCGAAGGCAATATAAGGTACCCAGGGAACCACACCAGCAAGTATGAACGAAAAAAGACCTTCGCCCATAGAAAGCTTCAGCTACGGCTATATCATCAACAAAGGATCCTAGAACCAACTCTTGTTCATCCCGAAGGAGCAAAAAACCGAAATAGCACATAAAATAATAACAACTACTGCTCGTCGTTTGAAAAAATGGGAAAGGCCATTACAAAGCAAGTAGCGGGAAAAGGTGCACATAAGCTAATCAACAAGATGGATCAGGATTCGGCAATCCATGGAATGCAAAGTGTATAAGAGTTCCACACATAAAAATGTACTTATGCCTTCAATCAAAGAATTATATTCAGACATCACACAACAGTGTAGGGAATCAAACTCCAAGCTCCATAAAGAGCAATGCCCTATCTAATTAGGCACGTCTGCAAAAGGCTTTAACGCCACAAAAAAAAAAATAAACTGGCCATAACGCCATATCTCCCCTAGTGCCTTGTCGCAAACAAAAGGCTCTAACGCCAAGGCCAAAAACGCGAAAAATAAAAAAGACCTCAAAAAAGCAGGCACAAAGCTGATGATCATATAAGTCGTAAGGGCCCTACGAGCTGTATGGCACAGTACTCTACCCACAAGACACCCCGTTAGCGGTGGGTACTTTGCATCTAAGCTATATAATCTAGTGACGCATTTGCACCCACTACCACACGACCATGAGGACCTCTCTTTTGAGGCATCGAGGGGACGATAAATGGGATTAACATCTACCTCTAGTGGTGGATGGAACCCCGAGGCAGTTAATTCGCTCTCATTCACGGGAATGAATGACGAATTACGCAGCCAAGGGACCCCCTCTAAAAACTCTCCCCAGCGGGGGGGGGGGCATTGAAGAAATAGATGGGTCGAACTTTGGGCCGCGATAGGAGGACAGTACCATGTCTAAGCTCCAGCCTTGACCGGCACTCCCCCATTGTGCTACTTTATTATTGATGCACATGTATCCACCATAAGTTTCCTACTTTTACTTAGGATAAAAATGGGCTATCAGGACGCCACCATGTCCTCTCGGAAGATAATTAAATATCTTCGGTGCCTGCCTAACGTATTTAAGGCAAAACGGATACCTATGTTTTCGATAGCCAGTGTTTGCTTGAAACCAGTGCAAGTAGCTCAAAGCCTTTGGGAAGAGTGATCTGTAAGCCCCCACTAGCTTGGTTCACTACCTCATACATCGAAGTAAGCCCCGAAGTTGCACCCCGAGTAACCATAAAAGCCAATGAAGAAAAGTAACTTATCGTCCAAGAAAGTAAAATAGCGAATGAATCAAAAAGCAAATATAATAAAACCAAAGGTCCAGAAAGAACAGCACTACATCAAGAAGAAAGAAACAAAAAATGCACAAGTCTAGCAACCCACATACAAGCACAGAGGCAACAAAAGAAACACAAAAAGAGACAACATGAGGAGTGCATCTTCTATTTAACACTTTCAACAACTTCCTTAATAGCATCATCCACCTCGGGAGCATCCTTGGAATCAGTCTGAGAAATTGGAATCGTCGACTCGCTACTATCTTTCATAGACGAAGCAACAACCTCGGGAGAACCATCGGTATTAGTGTCATCCGTTCGGCCATAAGCTTCAGCATTAATCTCAAAATCATTACCAGAGGCACCGACAAAATCCTACGCGGATTCCTTAGTCAATCCTTCGGTACCAGTATTTTCACTAAGGTTCTTCTCTTCCTCTTCAACCATTCCATCTCCACCCTCTTTTGGCATCTCGCCCACAAACTCATCCCCATTCCCTCCATTAACATTACCATTCTCACTAACCATTTCTTCAAGCTCTTCATGAGCCATTTCTGCCCGCAGTTGTGCCAATATCGCCTTAACTTCTTTGGAAGGAATTAGATCCTTATCGGACTCTAGCGAAGCATCAGGATCCTTCTCGCCACGACGATAGTAGGGAGGTTTCATACCGAAGTCCCTAAACAAAAACCGAGCATGCTTGCGACTAAACATGGCTGTTCGCTCAGCTTCTCCTTCGGCATGCTCCTTAAGCTTTAAAATCTCTTCATTTAACGATGCAATCTTGACATCTTTATCCTTGCAAGCACCATGCAAAAGGCTAAGTTTGTTACCCTTGTTGTTTAAATCGGCATCGAGCTTCGAAACCCGCTCTTTTTGAGCCTCCAGACTTTGGAAATAACTATCTTGTTCTTTAACAGCCGTTTCAAGTCGTTTTTCCAAATCCTTCACGTCTCTGGAAAGACTACTCTTCTCCTTCCTTAAGAGTTGAATCTCCTCGTCAAGATGAGTAATCTCAAGACCTTGAGCACGAGCTAGGTCCAGCAAGTACATTCCATGATGACGATGCTGTAAACAGCAAACACACAATCAATACAAACAACAAATAATACACACAGGGCAAGTTAAGCAAAAACAAACTTACAGCTTCGATGAACGCTTGGTGTTTGGTATCTGCCAATGCAAGAGTACTCCTATCCCAGGAGCCAGAAAAAGCTTGAGAAAGAAATTCGGCCACTGAAGGATCCAGCGGACGATTTTGAGGATCTCTCGCATATGGCTTCAGGTGGTCGGCAAAGTCTTCGGCATAAGACCAGGAAGAGAACTCTGCTCCAAAAAATTCTGAGCCTCCACATCCGAGCAAGGCCTCCGCACAAAGTTGACAGGGGCCGAAAAAGCACCTGAGGTAGGCTGTGACGATGGACCCAGTGAGGAACTCACAAGAGGATCATTGGAACCGTACTCATCCAAATTCATGTCAGATTGGTGAAGATCAACAACACCACCATCGAAGAGGGAAGAGGCAGAAGGTCCCTGCGCGGGAATAACACTTTGGGAAGCCAGCATTGAGGTAGACCCACAAAAAAGCCGCTCATTCACAGGTCCCTTCCTTATCCTTTTTAAAGGTTCGGTCTTTTTTATCATCTTCGGTCTCTTCGTAATCTACGTCTTCAACAGTTACATTAAAAGAAGCAATTAAGCCTTTGCTAGCAGCTCTAGTAGTAGTCCCCTTCGCCCTGCAGCTTGAGCAGTAGTTTTCCCAATATTCTTCTTCGGACCCCCCGTGGCGACCTTCTCCCGATTGGGATCACATAGAGAAAACTCCATCATACCATCATTCCAGATCACCTCGTTCTGCTGAAAAGTAGTCAATTTGTCAGGTTCTAAACAGAGGCAGGTATCCATACCCATTGCATAACTGAGGCATGTAGTGTATATCACCTGACCACCTTTCCCATTCCCAGCAGTAGCTGACCTCGAAGGCCTCTTTTTTTTCTTTTTCGTATCATCGCCCCGCTTTTGAGTTTGTTGGTTTTTTAGTCTCTCTTGTTCCATTTTCTGAAAAAAAGAAAGACGTATGAGTAAATAGTCAAGAGAAAAAACGATTAAAGAAAGGACAATCTCGTCATACCCTCTCCTTATAGCAAGGGTAATCTTCTCCTGGGACTTTTTACGTTCCTCTTCGGAGAAATGAATCTTGTAAAATTCAACAACAGAAAATTTGTGCTCATCTTTAAACTTCGTACGCTCGACTTTCTTCTCCCCATCCTCATAACCGAAGAGAACGGGACCTTCTGAAAAAGAAGGGGTACCGAAATACTACCAACTTTTCGTTTTGGCTCGTGAGTCTTATGGTAAAGAGT